>NQYQ01000001.1:2855536-2874681 GCA_003055925.1 Escovopsis sp. Ae720 | reverse complement strand
AATGTCCCCGTGGTGGCAGCCACCTTGTCGACCAGTCGCTCCAGCTGCTCCGCCCAGTCCGGGGGCTCCCCGATGCCCTGCCACACCATCCCGACCATTCCCTCGCGCGACCGGTCCGGATCGTCCAGCATGCCCCTCAGCTCGTCCTGCCGCACGCCGGCCCCTGCCCCGCCGCGCGCGGCTAGGAACTCCGGATGCCGCCGCAGCACCCATCTATACCACGCCTCCTTCTCGGACTCGATGCGCGCCTCGATCGCCGCGACCCCGCTGCCGCTGCCGCCCTTCCTCGCCGCGTCGGCGAACAGCCCGTCGAGCTCCTGCAGGAACGCCTTGCGCTGGGTGAACCACTCGCGCTCGCCGCTCTCGGCGTACCGCCTGCGCATGCGGTCCAGCGCCTTGCCGTAGCACGCGGCGCACTCGCCGATGTGCTTCTTGCCGCACCGGGTCCTGCACGAGGTCCGGATGGCGTCGACCTGCTCGGCGCAGAGGCGGCGCTGCTTCCGCGCGGCGATGAGCTCCGTCCAGTACTCGGGCGTCGTGTGGAACGACGGCGACGGCGGCGTCATGGCGCTGCGGCGGCCGGGCCGGAGAGGAGAGGAAATAGATGGAAGAATGAGAGACGTGCGCCTCGAGGGAAGCTCCGGCGAGACAGCTCGAGCCCTCGTGATCGAGCCCTGTAGGTAGAGAATCGGCCAGCACTGCGTTGTTGTCGACTCCTCTGGCTTTTCGGGTGGGCAGAGTCGGTGAATCTCGCGATGGAAGAGATCAGCCTGTGGCTTATGATAGATGGATGTATGGATTGATGTGTGTATGTATGCGCGGTCGTCAGCATGCCAAGGTGAAGATCAAATGCATGGACTCCATGATCACGAATCGAATTGGCGAGCATCTCGATTCACCATTCCAACAACCACGAGCCGGCATGACCGCCGAGGATTAGCCGCTGCCGCCAACTTCAATCACGACGGCGAGCATCGCGAGGGGGAAAGGCATTGAAGTCGACTGATGGATGGATTGCCATCAAAGTCCCTTCAAGGATGGACGGAAATCACATCGACATCTTGCATTCGGCACTCGTCTATGTCATCATCATCATCTTCGCGCCCTGACTCGCGTCATCCCATGACAGGAACCCCAGATGCCAGCAGCATATATCAAGTCCTCCAGCCATTGATCATGTATTGATGGGTTCAGGGGCTATGTACATGCATCTGTTGATACCTACCCTACAATCAATCAATATCAATATAATATCGACGACGTCCTCGACAACATTATTCCCATCATCTCACAAACACCATAGGGAGGCCATCCTTGATGTATTTTCATTGATTGATGGATCTATTCTATGACTTGCCCATCTTCGCGAGGTAAGCATCGACGTCAATCTCCCTCAAAAGGTTCGCCTTGTCCTTGACCTGGTTCTCCATGTCAAGCTGGTACTGCTTCATCTTCTCCAACAGCTCCGGCATGAAGGCGCCCAGCATGCGGATCGCGAGCAGCGCCGCATTCGTCGAGTTGTTGATCGCCACCGTGGCCGTCGGCACGCCTCTCTGTGGGAAGGGGAGAAAAGGAAAAAAGTCAGCTCAGCTCTCGGGTCTTCGCGAGGAAAGTCTCAAACACCGGGTGGTTGTTGTTGTTGTTGTTGTTGTTGCTTACCGGCATCTGCACAATGCTCAACAGGCTGTCCATGCCATCCAGGTGCGTCGCCTTGACCGGCACGCCAATGACCGGCAGGGGCGTGTAGGCCGCCAGCATCCCCGGCAGATGAGCCGCGCCGCCGGCGGCCGCAATAATGACCTTGATGCCCCTGTCAGCAGCCTCCGTGGCCACGTGGCCCATCTTGGCGGGCGTTCGGTGCGCGGACGTGATGTCGACCTCCCAGGGCACGCCGAACTGGTTGAGGATGTCGATGCCGGCCTTGAGCACGGGCAGGTCCGAGTCCGACCCCATCGTGACCAGGACCAGAGGCTTCTTCTCCTGACTGGTGGCGGTGGTGGTGGTGGTGGCGGCAGCGGCGGCTGGTTTCGCAGCCTGCTCGGGGCGGAGCGCCGCACTCGATGCCTTGTGCCGCTCCTGGCGGATCTCCTCGGCCAAGTCGACGAGCGGTTGGGCGAACCGCTCCAGCTCCTTGACGGGGACCTGCCCCGTTAGGGTGATGTGGCCGATCTTGCGGCTCGGCTTGGCTTCCTTGCCGTAGAGGTGCAGGTAGACGCCGATCTTGCTGCCGAACATGGACCTCGCCTTTTCGACGAGCCGCATGTGGGAGTCGGGCCCGAACCCGCCGAGGATGTTGATCATGATGCTGGATTCCACGTGAGGCTCCAGCACGTCCGGCAGGGGCCCGTCGAGGATCGCCGTGAGCTGCGCCTTGTATTGCGACCTATGTATGATTGTCAAGTGTCAATTGGAACAGCAACGCTCAACGAGGGCCCATTCTCGGCAAACGAAATCCACACTCACATGTACGGCACAGCCTCGATGGTCAGGTGCCCGCTGTTGTGTGGCCTCGGGGCCACCTCGTTCACGACAACCTCGCCCGCCTTGGTCACGAACATCTCGACGGCGAAGACGCCCTTACCCCAGAGCCTCCCCACGACGTCGCACGCCACGCGCTGCGCCTTCTGGCGGATCTCCGCGCCGACATTGCGCGGGGGCAGATAGACCCGCGAGCAGATGTTGTCCTCGTGGACGGTCTCGACCGCCGGGTAGGGGACCAGCTGCCTTATCCCGCCCTGCTCGTCCTCGGAGCGGATGACGATGACGGAGAGCTCCAGCTCAAAGGGCACCCACTTCTCGGCGTAGCAGGCCAGGCTGCCGAATTCGGCCACGGCCCGGTCCAGGTCTGCCTCGCTCGCGATCTTGAGGTTCCCGCGCCCGTCGTACGAGTCCTTCCTCGACTTGAGCATCCAGGGGAAGCCGAACTCCTCTGAGACCCGCTTCATCGAGGCGAGCATGCCGGCGCCCGTCTCGATCGCAACCTGCGGTGCGATGGGGATCCCCTGCTTGCCGAAGTAGTCCTTCTGCTCGAACTTGTTCTGGATCAGGCGCAGCGTCTTCCACGAGGGGTGGACGGCGACCTTCTTCATGGACGCGGTGCCGTCCGCGGCGCGCACCTCGACGCCCTGCGTCGCGATCTCCTCCAAGATCTCCGTGTCGATGTGCTCCGTCTCGACCGTGAGGATGTCCGCGTGGGCGGCCAGCTCCCTGATCCGCGCAGGGTCCTTGAACGAGCCGACGACGTGCCGCTTGTCGCTGTTGACCTTCTTGGCGGGCGAGTCCTTGGCATCCAGGACCGCGACGGGGACGTCCAGCGGCGCCGCGGCCTCGCAGAGCATGAGGCCCAGCTGGCCCCCTCCGAGGAGGCCAATGACGGGGTCTCGAGCCATTTTCTGTTCGATGAGCCGGATTTCGAGGCTTTGTTGATGGGAGTCGCGAACGAATGCCCCTCCCCCACCACACCAAATCTTTGAGCCGGGTTCTCGGGATAGCGCGCGAAAAAGAGACCTCAGAGACAGTCAGCTGACACCAGTCAATCGGATGCTCGAGCGAGCACTGGGATTCTCGATCCGAAAACGACCTGATCAAGGGTTTGTGATTGGATTTGCTTCGACGACATGGATGGAGTGAAGCTGCGGCTAAGGAGACTAGCGAGCTCATATTGGATAGTTGCATACTTGCATACTTGCATATATGCAAATATTATTTATGTAAGCAATTTAATCCTTCTAAGCGATATCTTGACTCATCAGCCTCGTCGCCTCAACACCAACAAGTTTCCATCATTGATTGATGGATCCATCTCGTCGGCATCGCCATCCTCAGCTCACCACTGATTAGCGGCATCTCTGTTCACTCTTGTCTCGCGAATCAGGGTCAGAGAACTCCTGAATCTCCATTCTTCATTGCTAAAGACCGCCATCGTACGAATCGACAATGGTCCGTCACCAGCCCCATCACCACCAGAAGGCTTCCCACCAGACCCATCGCTAACAGAACCACCCCCCCCTTCGCAGGCCGATAAGCTGCGCAACCAGCAGGAACTCGAGCGCCTCCAGGCCAAGTACATCGGCACTGGCCACCCGGACATCTCGAGCTGGGAGTGGCGCACAAACATCCAGCGCGACACGTACTCGTCCATCGTCGGCCACCGGCCCCTTCTATCCTACATCGCGCTCGCCGAGAACGAGCCCCTCGTCAAGCTGCGCGCGCAGTACATCAGGGTGGGTGGCTCTCTCCCTTTGCTATTTCTCGATATCCGAAGTCGGAGGTTTCCTTCCGTGGGACACATGGGGCTAACACGGAATGCTTTAGAAAATGGTATTGCCATGCGGACCGCCGCCGGCACGGGATGAATACGAGTAGAGCGAAACGGAGCGCGTACGATGGCCTTGCGAACGATGACGACGAGCGGATTGGCGACACGAATGTAATATGCACGATTTTTTTACCACTCGACCTGGATCACGCGTCGGTGACGGGGCGCTGGAGAGCAACTGCAAGATACCACTGTCTATTTATTGTTCTGGGTAGGATTCACTGCTTTTCGTCAAGAAACAGCAACCAGATCCCGGCTTCTCGTCCGTGTCTACGACAGGTGATGCATGAAACTTGAGTTTGCCATTATTCCGACCTCATCGCGGCATGCATACAGGCGCACGAGTACTGTAGTACCTTGGTACCCATCGACTCACTCATCCTCCTCCATCGCGCTCCCTGCGTCCTCTTCTTCGCCCGCCAACGGCCAGTCCTTGATCCCCAGGCTCGACTTGAGCTTCTTGTCAAACTCCTCGTCCTCAGGCTGCCCATAGACCTCCCTCACCAGCCCGACCACGCCGTCCAGCCCAATCTCCTCCTTGGCGCGCCGCCCCACGTGCCACGTCGTCGCCTGATCGCCGCCGTCCTGGCCGCCCGCGGCGCCCTCAGTCTGCTTGACCACGTAGCCCTGCCTCTCCATCCTCTTGAGCACCAGGTCCGTCTTCTCGCTCGCGAGGTTGCGGTCCGCGTTAAGCCGCAGCAGGTACCGCTGCAGCTTCTGGTCGCTCAGCTCCCCGCCGTTGAGCATGATCAGGGACACCACCATCGTGTAGAAGGCCGTGTAGGTGGCCTCCTCGACGACGCTCGGCACGCGGGAGGGCGTGATGATGGCGGGGCTGCGGTATGCGGCCGGGAGGGTCGACGAGAGGATATATGCGCCCGAGCCCGTCCGCGGCTGCGAGTTCGACTTCATGGCTGCAGTGATTGGCATGGAGCTTCAGCGAGAGTTCGACGACGCGTATCAGGTGGCTCATGGATGGCCGGGGTCGGGCGCGAACGTACCTTGTCTCTTCTCGTGGAGCGTCATCTTCTCTTTCACCGGGAGCTCGCGGAACTCCATGCCCCAGACGTCTCGCATCTGCCGCTGCGCCAGCTTGAAGATTCTCCTGAACCACCGTCCATTCTTGCCGAGAACTAGGTATTACCCACTCGCTCGTTAGACAAGCCATGAACAGTCACAAAATTTTCCGGTACATAAGGACACTGACCTCTGTCCTTGATTCCATCTCGCCGTATCGGCACCCGTGAGTATTCGCAGGCGAGGGCATATCGGATCAGCTTCTTCGCCAGCTGCTGGTCGGCGCTCTGTGAGGTGCTGGGCCCTGCCGCATCTGAGCCGGACTCTTCCGCGCGATCGTCATCCGAGACCTGGACCTGAGTGGCCTCCTCCTCATCCTCGTCCTCTACCTGAGAAAAAAAAACCGTCAGCGAACAACCAATTGATCAATCAATCCATAACAACCTCGACCACCAGGGACCTACTACATACCACTCGGCGTTGGCGCGGCATCTCCTTGCCTGGACCACCCGAAAGTATCTGACAACAATTGACTTCCACGCAACTCAGCCAGCCGACAAACGGTGCGAACAGAACAAAGGCTCCCCGTCGCGCGACGTGAGCTCAAGACGTGCCACAAACATTGAGATGTAGTAGGTAAAGAGATCAGTCAATCGAATCATGTTCACGGTCTCGCGGCCTCGATCTGGCCGCCGCGTCCGCGACGACTCCAAGTCTTATCGTTATCGCCCATCGAGCCCCACCCTTCAGCGCTCTCAGCGGCATGCACAGCGCCTTCGTTTCGGATATAGTGGCTGCACAGGGGACGCACAGGGGACGCACAGGGAACGCACAGGGGATGCACAGCGCATGCCGGCTGCCGCTTACAGGTACATACAGGTACAAGTACCCGCCAAAGGCCGCCGGCATCTCTTATCGATTGCCCGATCATTGATTGATGGATGGATTGATCCATTGATGGATCCAGCAATTGATCCGTATCTTATCGTCGCCGAAAATCCAACGACCCCAAAGAAAAATAAATCGATAAATGAATTGATCAATCCATCGTGAGAGTCGACGATGACCACATTCGCCGTCGAAGAGCCGGGCAGCTTCTAGGCTCAGGCTTTCCCTTGCATTCTTCTTTATTTTCTAACCCTTTTTGTTTCTCTTCTTTTGCGCTCCCATCAATGCTGTCGAGGGTGGCCTGCGTGCCGCGGGTGTGCCTCAGTTGCCGACTGGGCATCCTCCAGGCCAGAGCAGCTCTCGGCGGCCCCTCTCTTTTCCCCCAAGACCGATGGATCCGACGACGACACGACGGGCGGGATATCGTACACAGCAAAGCACGGATAGAGGCCCTCATATCCGGGAAGTTGGTGGAGAGCCCGGAGACGACGGGGGCCGGCGAGCCGAAGAGCGGGAAGAAAAGCAAGAAGGGCTCGAAAAGGAAGAGGCCCAAGGGCCAATCGAAGGACAAGGATCTCGGGCGCGACGACAATGACGATTTCCCGGACTGGGGCTTCTCGTTCCCCACATTCGAAAAGAGAGGCGGACAGCGGGCAGAGATAGGCCAGCAGGAGAAGCGAGCTCGAGCACCGTGGCTGCCGCCGTCCTCGTCGCCGTCACAGTCCGCCATAGGGGAGGATGCCGAAGACACCACATCTGCGCTGGAGGGGGGGGAGGAGGAGGAGGAGCTGCAGGACAAATCTCGCGAGACTGCGTTTTCCATAGAGCAGGAGGCAAGAAGGCAGCTCCTCCTCGAGGACGAAGCAATGGAGGATGAAGAGCCCATTGAGACGACAGCGCCGCCGGGGACGATCGCAGGATCCGAACAGCCCGACAAAGCCCAGAGGCCAGCCGTATCGCCGAGGAAACAAGCCGAGCCCAAGCAGAGGGCCCGTCCAAAAACAAGACGCCACGTGGTACTGGGGGGCGGCCTGGTCCGCGCGGCGACCGTCGGCAAGGAGGCCCTCGGCAAGCCGCTCGACGCGCTCATCGTTAAGAACCCGAACCTGCTGCGCTGGCCGCGGAAGCCGGTCCGCGAGCTCGCGCCGGAGAAGCTCGCCGAGACAGACCTCGACTGGCACGAGTTTGTGCCCAAGGAGGAGGGGCCGTCGGACCTCATGGACGAGGCGGTGCGGAACCTCGATGCGCTGCGGCCCGCGGACGCGGCGCCCCTGAGCATGAGGGACTTTGACGACCTCCAGGAGCAGCTCGTGGGTGGGTTCACGTACAACCAGCTCACGAGCTACTTCTACCGGCAGCTGCGGCAGATGGACATGACGAAGAAGCAGCTCGTCGAGTCCCTCAAGAAGGAGGCCGTGAAGTACGACTGGGTCATTGAGCAGACGAACTGGGAGCCCAACGAGCCGGACCACTGGGTGAAGTCGACGCCCAAGGTCAACTTTGCGCTCCTGATCATGCAGGCGCTCTGGAGGATCGAGGTCAGGGAGCAGGTGGAGGGCCTGGGCAGGATGCAGCTGTGGCTGCAGCCCGACGTCTTCAAGCTGATCTCCGGTGAGTTTTATGAATTCTGAACCTCGTCCGCAAAAGGTCTGATGATCCATGGTGGCTGACACGCACTTGCTCAAGCACCCTCAAATTCGGCGCTCCGGGCGCTCGCGACGCAGTATCTATACAGCCCGAATAACGAGAGGATCGAGAGCAGCGTGGACGAGAGCAGGGTCGACATCATCGCGCGCAAGTCCATCGTGCCGGTCTTCCTCTCCCGCCTCGACGAGGTCGTCGGCTCAATCACATCCCAGGTGGTGTCCACAGAGGACCTCGACGCCGCCGACTTGGCTCCCGGCCGGCTGCAAGAGGTCGCCCGCATCACAAGCTCCCTGATAGAATACAATGGGGAGACGGCGGTGAGTTTTTTTTTTTTTTTTTTTTTTTTTTCTCAATGTCAGCTGTACGGAAAAGCGCTCTGGAATCTAACAATCGTTTCCGCAGGAGCTCAACATCACCTGGGTCGCAGACAGACTGGCAGCGCCGCAGTCCAGCAAGACAGACGACGCCCCGGCCCAGACGGAAACCCCCCCCGACATCGTGCTGCGGCTGCTCACCAAGCACCAAGAGGGGCCGCCCCTCACGCTCCAGGTCATGTCGCCGTCGCAGCAAGACACGCCGTCTTACCGCCTCCTGCCGCACCATCGAGAAAGGAGAAGCATGTCGTGGAGGGAACGGCTCCAGTCCTGGTGCCGATACGTCAGCCCCATCGGCAGACAACCCGCCGAGGACGCCGCGCAGCCCGCGGCACCACCCGTCGAAAGCATCGGCCTCATCAGCCTGCCCAAGAAGCCCAGCAAGCCCGCGCACCCGGACGCCGCAGAGGTCTTCACCGCGACGTTCGGCCACATCCTGCACAAGGCCCAGGCGGAGCAGGAGCAGGAGCAGGAGCAGGGGCAGGATCCGGGTACCGCCGACGACGCCGCAGAGCAGCACGCCGTGCTCCGGAACCGCCCGCGCATCCTGTCCCCCGTGGTCCCGCACCCTGCGGCCCTCACGCCCCTCACGGCCGACGCCGCCGAGCCCATCACCCAGCAGACCTCGATCGTGCTGCACTTCACGCCGAGCCCGTCGCAGCCCCCGTCCGCCAAGTTCCGCGTCAACGAGAGCACGCCATCCCTGCGCCTCGCGCTCCCGATCGACACGGACGACGACCTCTCGAACCTCGCCCCGCCCGCAGACACCACGCTGCACGCCGTCATCCCCCGCTTCGCGCACGACGTGCTCTGCCCGCGCTCCGCCGTGGACGTGCGCCTCGCGCAGGACGCCCTCGTCCCGCTGGCGCCCGCGGAGCAGCCGCTCTCGCAGCTCCTCGCGGCATGCGACTTCGACCTCGCCGAGGGCCGCCTCGACGCCCCCGCCCTCGCGACCTTCAGCGTGCCGGCCGCCTGGCTCTCCACGCCCGCCGGCAGGCCGTCGCGCTCCAAGAAGCCCGCGCTCGTGCGCTACCGCTTCGCGGGGCTCGAGCTCCGGCAGGCCGTCGAGGCCGCGTGGCGCGGGCACACGCTTGTCTACACGAGCACCGAGGCGGGCGAGCACGCAGGGCAGAGGCAGGAGCTGAGCCTGCGCTTCGGGCAACTGCCTGGCCAGGGCCACAACGCCGCTGCTGCGCCTGACGAGCGAGAGCGGGCCGGGTTCCTGGCGCTCGTGGAGGAGGTAGCGCGCGGGGAGCACTTTTCGTGGCATGAGGGGTATAAGGAGGTGCGGAAGACTGCGGCGGCGGGGAGTGAGCTCATCGATGGCGATGGGGAGGTAGTGGAGGAGGTGGATACGTATGAGCCCGAGAGTGCTGTGGATGAGGGGTCCGATTTCTCTTCCTTGGACACCAGGACTGGTACGGACTTCGAGGACGTGGTGGATCTGTATGAGCCCGAGGGTGCTGTGGATGAGGGGTTCGATTTCTCTTTCTTGGAAGCCGAGACTGGTACGGACGTCGAGGACGTGGGAGCGGCTGCTGCGGAAGAGGGCGGCACGGAGGAGCCCATCCGGAACGAGGACGAGAGCACTCAGGCGGTTGATCCTGTGGAGAGCAGTCCCACGGGAAGCAGTGTCCCCGAGACGCCGGTCCCCGAGACGTCATCAGGATCGGAAGACGAACTTGATGGCGCCGCGTCTCCCGCGCTACATGGCAAGACAGAGTAGATAGATGTCGTTTTCACATTTCAATGTATCATAGAAGGGGCGGTTCGGGGGGGGCGGGGGTGGGGAGGGGGGATATACGCGAGGAACGCACGGCGAATGTACATTATCACGGCGGCTTGGGATCGCATCCTGTAGCACAATCCGGAACATACTAGAGATGATCATCATGTTGATGCGGTTGATGAGGACTCGTGCTTCTGCGGGGGAGTGTGGTGACGATGACGATGACGCGGAGATGCATGTCAGGGGTCATTTGGCTTGTGGGGATGAGAGGGATGGAGAATTGCGGGGGAGGATTGCGGAGGCGCCGTTGGCGAGAGAAAATCACAGATCACGGGGAATGACACGACGCTTGCAGTTGACGAGCGACACATCACCCGGGGGGGGGGGGAACATGAAGATGCTTGGAAGTCATTCAATTCACTTCTACTTCTAATTCATTTTTTGTTTGGCACATCCTTGAGAGGTTCTGAAACCCTGATTTGCCCAGCCTCTCGACATGCTTTGGGACACAAAGGAAAAGTGCTCATGCGTGGCAACGTAGATCATTCCGTCGTAGAAGTGAATGCATTAAGTCCCGCTCGGTAGATGGGTATCGTTTATTTCTTAGCAGCCTTGGCAGCGGACTTGGTGACCTATGGGGGGGAGAGAATTAGCATTATGTTGGGACGTGGGGAAGTGAGGGGAGGGAGGGGATGGGAGTGGAATTGTGAACGTACCTTGCCACCAGAGGCAGTGGACTTCTCGACGGACTTGATGACACCGACGGCGACGGTCTGGCGCATGTCACGGACGGCGAAACGACCGAGGGGAGGGTAGTCGTTGAAGCTCTCAACGCACATGGGCTTGGAGGGGACCATCTTGACGATGCAGGCGTCGCCGGACTTGACGAACTTGGGGTTGGCCTCGACCGTCTTACCAGTACGGCGGTCGATCTTCTCGATGAGCTCGGCGAACTTGCAGGCGATGTGGGCGGTGTGGCAGTCGAGGACGGGGGCGTAACCGGCACCGACCTGGCCGGGGTGGTTCATGACGATGACCTGGGCGTTGAAGGAGTCGGCGCCGGCAGGGGGGTCGTTCTTGGAGTCACCGGCGACGTTGCCACGGCGGATTTCCTTGACGGAGACGTTCTTCACGTTGAAGCCGACGTTGTCACCGGGGAGACCCTCGGGGAGCTGCTGGTGGTGCATCTCGACGGACTTGACTTCAGTGGTGACGTTGGAGGGGGCGAAGGTGACGACCATGCCGGGCTTGATGACACCAGTCTCGATACGGCCGACGGGCACAGTGCCGATACCGCCGATCTTGTAGACGTCCTGGAGGGGAAGACGGAGGGGCTTGTCGGTGGGACGGGCAGGGGGCTCGATGGCGTCAATGGCCTCGAGGAGGGTGAAGCCAGAGTACTTGCCGATCTTGGTCTCCTTCTCCCAGCCCTTGTACCAGGGGCAGTTGGTGGACTTCTCGAGCATGTTGTCGCCGTTGAAGCCGGAGATGGGGACGAAGGCGACGGACTTGGGGTTGAAGCCGACCTTCCTGATGAAGTTGGAAGTCTCCTTGATGATCTCGTGGTAGCGGGCCTCGGACCACTTGGTGGTGTCCATCTTGTTGATGGCGACGATGAGCTGCTTGACACCGAGGGTGTAGGCGAGCAGAGCGTGCTCACGGGTCTGGCCGTCCTTGGAGATACCAGCCTCGAACTCACCAGTGCCGGCGGCAATGATGAGGATGGCGCAGTCGGCCTGGGAGGTACCAGTGATCATGTTCTTGATGAAGTCACGGTGGCCGGGAGCGTCTGTTTCGCGCGGGACGTGTTAGAGACATCCGACAATGGCTCGAGGTTTGGGAGGATTCGCGGGCGGCACCCGGCAGGATTCGACGTACCAATGACGGTGACCTCGTACTTGACGGTCTCGAACTTCCAGAGAGCGATATCGATGGTGATACCACGCTCACGCTCGGCCTTGAGCTTGTCAAGAACCCAGGCATACTTGAAGGAACCCTTGCCGAGCTCGGCGGCTTCCTGTTTCGGGTTGTCAGCAAATGGGCCCGACCAGGTGAGAAATGGGCCATGTTGGCGAGCAGCAGGCAATGGAGGCGACGTTGCTTGGTGTGTTGAGAGGATTTGGAAACTGTGTCGGGTGCTGATGTGATGGGAAGACAGCATCGTCGAGGCTTCTGGTCCTGATTGGCAGGCGCCGCGAAACCCCTCCCTCCATGCCGCGCCAACGAGGCTGAGACTTTGCACGGCCACACGTGGCGGGGCAGGTCGGGAAATTTTTCAGCCCCACCAATGCGGCAGCCGCGCCGATTTTTTTTGGGCAGAAACGCTGCAAACGAGCGGGGTAGCCGGAACGGAGGCGCCATTGTGACGAAAGACTCCAATCTGATTCCCGGCCCGCTTCCCAGCTTTTCGCTCGGTGCGAAGCGAAAGATGTGGAAGGGGGAGAGGGATGTGACAAAAAAAACAATTGTCCGTACCTTCTCGAACTTCTCAATGGTACGCTTGTCGATACCACCGCACTTGTAGATCAAGTGACCGGTCTGGAGAGAGAATCTGATCAGTATTCTGCGAGAGAAAAAGAAAGAGTAGGCCAGAGGACCATCCCATCTGCGGGAGACCGCGCGCGGCAGGGTTTGGCGGTGGAGGCGACTCACAGTGGTGGACTTGCCGGAGTCGACGTGGCTTTATCCCGAAATCAGTATTTTTTGGTTCATCGTCGTCGACATGAAGATACTGGGCGACGGAGACATACCCCTGCGGAGGACAGTTAGCACATCATGTTATTTGATTTGGACCTTGCATTTGATTCATTTTTTTTCTTTCCCGCTGTTTTTTTTTCCGGCGGTCACTGGTCCAGGAATGGGGGAACGGAGGAGGGTAAACACATACGATAACGACAACGTTGACGTGCTTCTTGTCATCCTTACTGCACGCAGAGAGTCAGCACACCGAGGACGCGGGACACGGAGAACGAGAAGCGGGAAGCGGGAAACAAGAGTCGAGGCGGCGGGGAGGCCCATGAGGGCTTATGAGGGCTTGGAGGCGGAGGCACGTACCCCATTTTGGCGGTTGTTTATGAGGTTTTGCTGAAAATCTCAAAGGTGGTATACGGGGGAAGAAAGGGATCAAAAGAAAGGGGAGAGAGAAGAAAAGCTCTGCAGCTGAAGGCGAGACGGGAGAGGTTTTAAAGCGAAAAGCTTGGTGGAGGTGAGCAGGTGGGAGGGGCTGAAGGGGGAGGGGCCTGTGGCCCTAAGAAATTTTTCATCAATCAATCCGGTGTGCGTGTGCGTGTGCGCCGGGGTGGGTGTGAGCGAAGGGGGGGAGGGGGCTCTCGAGCCAATCAGCGCGCGGGGGGACAACCCGGGGGGTGCGAAATCGCCTGAGAGGGTGGTGCCTGGCTCTTGAGGTATTATGCACTGTGGGGCCGTTGGCACGCTCTGGATTTTCCTCTTCAAGTTTTCCTCCCTCCCGAGTCCCCTCTCTAGTACTACCTACGGAGTACAGGTATACCTAGTCCGTACGAGTACCGGTACTCGTAGCAGGAGAAATTCAATTCGAATGCTAGCAGAACGCCCTTGAAGTCATTCAAGTTGCGAGCTTGATCGAGTCATGGAGACGCATCTGGGAGTTCTCCGTACCTGTACGAGTACTCCGTACTGTGTGCTTGCCATTGGGAACATCCAGTTGAAGTCGGACTGGTGGCAGTAGTCCAGGATGAACGGAGTACCACGACCCACGAAACTCTACGAATTGATACTTACTACTACCTGGAGAGTGAGCGACCCCGCCCGCGCATATCCGCACCGCTCAGGCTCAATCCGCACCCGCCCAGCCCCTCCTTCGCCCACCCGCTCGCGCACCGGCCCTACGCCGCTTCTCCTCTAGCGCCTACGGAGCGAGGCCCCATCAGCTCCACCCAGCCAAACAAGGGCCCCCAAAAGGGCCCGCCGCAGGCAAGGAGAAAAAAAAAAGTTTTGCTCCCGGGCCATTGATGGATTTGATGGCTTGGACTTGGGAAAGTGGATGGATGGATGGATGGATGGATGGATGGATAGATCTAGTGTTTCTTTTGGTTCTCGATCTCGGCGCTCCTGGTCCAAGCGACGGCCGACTGCCAATCTGGGCAGGCCGTTCAGGTTGTCGGGCCAGGAAGGACCTCCCCCTCCATGAAGAAGATTGAGGTCGACGCGGGATCCATTAGGAAAGGGAAAGAAAAAAAAAAAGGGAAAGAAAATAAAAGAAGGAAAGAAAGAGAAGTTGCCCGCAGTTCCTTTTTGGCCGCCTAAAGCCATCCATCTCCCCTCTCCAGTCCCCTCCTCCTCCTCCTCCACCCCCCTCCATCTCGCCTCATGACAGGTGCCACTGCTGGCAATGCAGTTTTACGACAGCTGGGAGCAGTGGTACCGGTACCCGATACCTACTTAGTAGTAGTACGGAGTAGTAGTAGTTGAGGGTTGGGATGACTCGAGTCGTCATTCTTCCACTTCCAATCAACTGCATCCCTCCATTGATTGATTGATGCATCCAACTTCCAAGTTGTCCCATCCACTGCTGCGACCCGGCATGACTCGAATAGGGCTTCCATCGTGTGTGCCCAATCTGACGCGCTGAGATACTCGTACTCATACTCGTGCGAGTACTCGAAGATTATGGGAGCAGAACCCGAAGACGTCCAGTGGTCGATCCATCAAATCATCGAATTTTGGAAGCAAAACGCCGGTGACATTCACTGCCCGGCGTGAGTCACTGTGAAACGGGCTCGAGTCACTGCCAGTGGAGCCCCGGCGAGGTGGCGAGTTGGCAGCGGCTCTTGTGGATTGATGCCCGCTCTTGGATGATCAATTGAATCGATTGATCCATTGATCCATCCAATCTTCAATTCTTGAACCCACGATACTCGTACGTCCTCGTACTCGTACCGGTACTCGTACAGGCCACGGTCGTACGACTCGTACGAGTACTCGTACTGGTACCTCGACGAACCTGGCTTCATCTTCGTCTTCGTCTCTTCGATCAAGGGTGGTTCCGAGTCCTCGCGGCTTTTCTCCAGCTCCAGGCCCAGCTCGGCCGCCCCTCCAGCCCCGCCAAGTGGAAGTCGAGGCTGTCCATGATGTCCGCCGATGCACCGCCTCGTTCTCGGGCTGGCAGAGATCATCGTCAGCTCCATGAAGTCATCGGTCCACGAGCCTGCCTTGAATGGCATCCACTTCTCACTCTCTTCGATTTCGATTCTTCCGTACCTGTAACTGTACCTGTAATGATTTCTCGTAGATTTGACGGCCTCATCAGACTGATGGAAAAGCCGAGTATTTAGTACCTCTCGTGAACAGCTCGAGGTAGTGTGTTCTGGGTTCTAGGTAGGCAGAGTCCCTTCAGCAAGCGGGCCGCCTCTTCACCCACGTTCTCGATACACTCCTTGAAAGCACATCGAGGCTGTCATCAAACAATACTCGTACCTGTACTCGTACTGATACTCGTACGATATCGAGTCACAACTCGTATGCAATTCACGGCCCAAACAGGCTCCACGTCGACTCCACCTCCATGTATCGAATACCTCGTATTTCGGCATCCGCGCTTCGTACCGTCCGAGATCAGGCCTTCACACTGTGCCCTCGACATCCATCATTGATTGAACTCGATGCGGCACTTCAGCTAACCTAGACCGAGAGCAGCCTAGCCCCGTTATGTAGTAAGTAGCATTGATGTCCCTCTATTTTCCCTCTATTTTCTCTTCTTTTTTTTTTCCGCATCGAGATCGATGGTGAGTTCTTCTCGGTCATGTGCTCGCGTCAAGGACTCGGAGAGAGGCACTCCTCGTTTGGGCTACTGGTACTCGTGGTGGACATCTTCTCGAGATGCATTCTCGTTTCCTCCTCCATCCAATGTTCACTCGAGGCATCTTCTTTCTCCGAGAGAGGCCATCGCCCGCACGGTTGATTGCTCCTCCATGTTCTGCCACATATCTCGTTGCGCCCACTGGAGACGCTTGGGTACCTGATGCTGCCAGGTGATACCTAGGTGATCATCCGAGAGTCCACTCCATCATCTTCCCGCCGTTTTTTTAATTGCGTTCTCAGCAGAAGGACTCGAAGCCAGCAGTGACGGAGACACGCGTCCCGAGCAGGGCGACGCGACGCGACGAGACGAGACACTCTCGATCCGCCCGTTGCGATGCCGCGTTCCTCGAACCCGCCTCGCCACGCATCACCTCCAAACACCTCCCTGCGAACGCCAAACGGCGAAAAGACCACAGTCCCTGTGTACCTAGGGCGAGCATCATTGATGGGCTTCTTTTTTGGAGGCGCTCAGATCACGAGAAACATCACCTCCAGCCTGTCCCTACCTAGTATCCTCCGAACCGGATTGCGCCCTCGATGCACCCGAGATCTGACCAGCCTGCCGCCACAGACACCCTCGCAGACGGCCCATCTCCCCTGCGTCCGATCCTCTACATGTATGTATCCTCGCGCATGAGAAAAAAAAAGAGAGAGAGAATAAACAGCGAAGTCGCCGAGGATGGGCCTCGCCGCCCTCGTGGTTCGAGGGATTTCGAGCAGGAGAGAGAGTAGATCAATCCCGAGTATCAATGTATCCTCCCTGCCTCGCGCGAAGCAGCATGACGACGGCTCTGCGCATGGACTCGGAGTCTTCAGCACCGGGGGAAACACGCTGGCGGTCTACATACATACATACCTGTACTGGTACTCGTGAGTGAGTGAGTTGACAAGTGACCGCCGTGCAGCTCCAAGTCCTGCACCAAAGCCAGAGCCGGGAGAAGCATCGTGATGCACCTCGCAACCTCGCAGTGGGGGGGGATCTCCAAAGGGGGTTCGCTGGCCTGCCGTACAGTATCTTCCTGTGCGGCCGCGGAGGCTGGCATCGCCATCGCCATGGACATTGATGCAAGGGGCGGGAGGGAGAACTCGTATTGATGTATGTAGGTAGTATGTAGAGGGGGGAGACAACGCCTCGGAGATGCGTGCTCGGAAGATGCCTGCCCGGATATTGGACTCATGTTTGTAAGCCGCAGGTTTCGCTGCCCTCCGTGTCGAGATGCCTCGCCGATCTGCTGGATGGCTGCTCCTCCGCCCCTCCTGGGACTCCCTCGAGTGTATGTATGTGTGTACATACATACGTGGTATGCAAAGGCAAGAGTGTCAAGAGGACGAGAAGAGTAGCGGGTCGCGAGCGTCCTCGGGCTGCGGCATGAAGAGCGCGAGGAGAGCACGGAGCCGTCCTCGTCCTCGTCCTTGTCCTCGTCCTCGTCCTTTGGGGATGCGATGCGATGCAGATACATACGTACGTAGGCATGTGCCTGTACATACATACAAACATACCTGTATGTATGCGCAGAGGCAGCTCGAAGCTCTGCAGGCATCCATGTGTCAGTTGAAGCGCAGTCCGCTCCGGCGGCGGCCCCCGATCCGTCCGTCCATCCATTGATCCATCCATCCATTCATCCAGCCACCAGCCAGCGGAGCCATGATCCATCCCGTCCATCCCGTTCCATTCATGTGCGTGCGTCCGCCGCCTGCTGTTGGCGCTCCAGGTGGCCCGGGGCACGCGCGCGTGCCTTGTTGGTCGAAAAAAAAAAAAAAAAAAAAAAAAAAAAAAAAACCTCCGGGGACCGCTGCCGGTCAGCCTCTCCGCGGGCGGAGTGAAGATGGATTCCACGGAGAGCCGAGGAGGCGGCCGTGCTGCGTTGGTGCGAGTACTCGTGTACCCGGACTCTTGAGTAGTATGGAGATTCGGGGCTAGGCGCCGTTTGTCAAAGGGGGGGATATGAAGATCCAGATGCGAGCTGCGGGCCGTGCAGAGGGGGCCTCAGTCGGGCAGTCGAGGTGTCTCTTGAGTCCTCGCGGAAAAGAGGCTGGCTGGCGGAGAGGAGATCAATGTGAGATGGATGTGCTGCGGTGTCGACGGCGATACATTGATACTATTGATGCATACTCGTACATACTGGTACAAGTGCGATATGCATCAACGTCTCGAGGCCGCCATCGGTCCGTACAGAGTTGAGGTATCATACACCAGCCCCGTGCATAGCTACAAACGGTCCCTCCAGGGTGAAGGCTGGCTGGTGGTGATTGTGATTTGTTGGCGATGTTGCGATGTTGCGATGTTGCGATCTTGCTGTCTCGACGGCTGGATCGGCGATGGAGCAGATCGTCGCGGAGAAAGGGGAAGGACAAGGCGAGGCCGTCGTGGAGAACCGACGAAAACCGGTTTTGTCGCTGGACGGATGAATGTGATGGATTCCTATGGAACAGATTAGCACGAGTGCTCGGATCAATCTGTCTTGCATGCATGTTCGTCGGAGGCAGGGGTGTTGTGGATGCGGGCTCGATCGAGACAGCACGGCTCATGCATGGTGAATCTGGACTCTGGAGCACCGGAGGGGATGGAGGGGATGGAGAGGATGGAGAGGATGGAGAGGATGGAGAGGATGGACGGCGGTTGACGGGGGAAGCGTTGGATGGATGGTGGTGGGCAGCAGATCGAGGGGACGAATCGAGGTGGTCCACGGCCAGATGCCGGATGATGTACGGAGTACATATGCTGGACTCGGAGCTGCTTGGATCGTGATCGTGATCGTGATCGTGATCGTGAGAGTACGAGTAGTGTGAGTGTGAGTGTGAGTGTGAAGCTATTCACGTCTTGTCAACGGGAGTGGATGGATTGATCCATGATGGAGGGACCGACGTCGTCGATGGAGCTGAGCCTTCAGCCACACTTCGATCCATCGCATTGGGCTCGGGAGCCAAATTAGTGCGCTGGCAGGGGCCCGATCACAGGTTGTAGCCCAGCTCGGGCCTTGTGGGAGGGCTCCATCCATTGGATTGATCCATTGATGGATCAATCCATCACATCCACTGATTCGACTATTCGATGAATTGATTGATTGATTGATAGATCATCGGCGGGAGGGCGGTCTTCGTGCAGTAGCGGCGGCTCAAGCTGTCATTGAGTCTTCCATGGGTCAGAGTCAACTGCAGTGTGGCTGGTGCGAAGGGGGGGGGGAGGGGGAGGCTCTCCAGGTTAGGTGAAGCTTCCATTCAATATGTGGTGTAATGTCCGGTGGTTTCGGGGTTTTTTCTCTGTGGGCAAGTTTTGATGCGTTAATGGTTGGATTGTGTTAATTGTGTGTGATGACTTTAATTTAATAAATTG
>NQYQ01000001.1:2811636-2824702 GCA_003055925.1 Escovopsis sp. Ae720 | reverse complement strand
GGGGGGGGGGGCATCATGGGGCACGTACGCTCTTCCTGCAGAGAGGCGATCTCTGCGTCGAGAGGGTTGCTTGGGAGTATCTCTGCGGCGGACATGTCGGAGATGTCTTGTTGATGAGATGAATCTGGTGGATGAATGAATAGGTGGATGGGGTGATGGGAGTGATGTTGATGGACTGATGGGTGGGTGGATGGAGGAGACAAAAGTGAGGGCATCGCCATGTTGATGGAGGCGTGCGTGTTTTGACAAGGGGGGTGTCTTTGTTTTTTATTTTCCGATAAGGCGCGATAAGGCGCGACAAGATGAGATAAGGCGCATGCAGAGGCGTGTCGTGGGAGAATTGGGGGGGGACTTGAGGGGACTTGTGATTAGATGCAATTCCTGTGGATGCAGAAGTAGATTTAGGTCCTCTTCAACGTGCACCCAGCCCTCTCTCTGTCGCCTACCCTGTAGCGAGATGCATCGAATCTGTCATCAATTTGAATATGTTTGATCTATGAATTAATAAATCCGTGAATTAATAAATTGACGAATTAATTCCTTGAAAATTCCCTGTTTCAATCCAATGGATCGCCAGAAGCATCAATCCATCAATCCATCATGGTTGCATCCATCACCGGCCTCGATCCACTGTTGCCAGAGCCCCATCAGGTACGGAGAACTTGCCTGAGTAGTATTACAGTACTGTACCTACCTATACTCCGTACTGCTCTTCTCTTCGGTAATGCTAATTCCCTCCAGGCACAGAATCATCGAGACGCCGCGTCGGCCGCGCGCGCCAGGGAAAAAGTGGCAATTCTAGTAGCTTCAGAGAGGCCACGGTAGCCTCGCGCTGGTGCACGCCGGCCCTTCAATCGACGACTTGCTCCACGTCTTACCAGTATTCTTCGTGGGATCAATCCATTGATCTCATCATCCTCCACGACATCTCTCATATCGTACGAGTACGAGTGCAAAGATACTGCGCGTCGCCCCACCGCCGCAAGGCCCATTGATTCGTCTCTCGATACATATCCGACCCGGCGGATTCGACTTGCACTGACGACATCCATTCGATACAGAGGCGGCGACCCGAGTAACCCTCCCTCTCCCTCCTCCTCCTCCTCCTCCTCCTCCTCCCTCCTCTCCTCCCTCCTTTCCATCCTCGGACTCTCCGTCCTCCTCCCTCCTCTCCATCCTTCTCTCCCTCCTCTCCGGTCATCTCCTCCTCCTCCTCCTCCTCTCCAACATCCCCCGAGTCTGGCCTCGTCGCGCAGCTCGACAGACTGATGGGTGCCCGCGCAAGACGCCCCCAGGACCCCGAGCCCAAGCGGCGGCGCCCGCTCCCTCCCGACGGAGAGCCAAACGGCACCATGAGCAACGGCCTCGAGATGCGCCGCAAGGCCTCGCGCGGCAGCGACTCCAGCGCCGCCCGCCACATGGCCCGCGAGTCCTTCTCCCTCGACGAAGACGTGCCCGGCGACGACAAACCCGCCCATGCGCATGCGCATGCGCACGCGCCCGGCTCCGGCTCCGGCTCCGCCGCCGAGCTCGGCTTCTTCCAGCTGCCCTACCGCGACCAGCGGAGCTTCCTCCTCCTCGTCCTGCTCTACTTCATCCAGGGCATCCCGATGGGCCTGGCCATGGGCTCCGTCCCCTTCCTGCTCAAGAACCACATGTCCTACGGCCAGATCGGCATCTTCACCCTCTCCTCCTACCCGTACTCCCTCAAGCTGCTCTGGAGCCCCTTCGTCGACGCCGTCTGGAGCGCCCGCGTCGGCCGCCGCAAGACCTGGATCGTCCCCATCCAGCTCCTCTCCGGCCTCGGCATGCTCTGGCTCGGCGCGCACGTCGAGGACATGATGGACGCCACGTCCAAGCCCGGCGGGCCCACCGTCTGGGCCATGATGCTCTGGTGGTTCTTCCTCGTCCTCATGTGCGCCACCCAGGACATCGCCGTCGACGGATGGGCCCTCACCCTCTTGTCCCCCGCCAACGTCTCCTACGCGTCCACCGCCCAGACCGTCGGCCTCACCGCGGGCCAGTTCATGTCCTACACCGTCTTCCTCGCCCTCAACGCAGCCGACTTCGCCAACAAGTGGCTCCGCGCCACGCCCCGCGACGACGGCCTCGTCTCCCTCGGCGGCTACCTCACCTTCTGGGGCTGGGCCTACATCGCCGTCACCGCCGGCCTCGCCCTGCTCAAGCGCGAGGACAAGGCAGAGAACGAGGACGGCGTCTGGGACGTATACCGCATCATGTGGGGGATCCTGCGCCTGCGCAACGTCCAGACCATCATCCTCGTCCACCTCATCGCAAAGATCGGCTTCCAGGCGAACGACGGCGTCACGAACCTTAAGCTGCTCGACAAGGGCTTCGGCAAGGACAACATGGCCCTCACGGTGCTCATCGATTTCCCCTTCGAGATCGGCCTGGGGTACTACGCGGGGATGTGGTCCCAGAAGTACACGCCCATCCGCCTCTGGTGCTGGGGCTTCGTCGGCCGCCTCGCCGCCGCGCTCGTCGCGCAGGTCATCGTCGCCCTCTTCCCCGCCGAGGGCGTCACCGGCGCGTTCCTCCTTAGCGTCATGCTCTCTCACATCCTCTCCACCGCCACCAACACCATCATGTTTGTCGCCATCTCGGCCTTTCACGCGCAGATCTCGGACCCGGTCATTGGCGGCACCTACATGACCTTATTAGCCACGTGAGTCCATGTCACCCCTTTTTATTCCCTGATCTTGTTTTCCATTATATATTGTTTTTTTCTTCTGTCTCTTTTTTTCTTCTTTCTTTCCTTCTTTATTTTTTCCTTGATTTTTGTTTCCCCTCCAAAAAAAAGATTTCTCTGCTCCAAGCCGTACTGACCAACTCCTAGCGTCTGCAACCTCGGAGGCACGTTCCCGCGCTACTTTGTCCTCAAGCTCGTCGACGCCTTCACCTCGGCCACGTGCCGCCCGGGCCCCGCAGACGCCGCCGGCTTGAAAGGCCCGCTCATCACGGAGGCCTTCTCGTGCGCCGTCCAGGCCGACAAGGAGCGCTGCGAGGCCGGCGGCGGGACGTGCGTCATGATCAGCGACGGGTACTACACGGTCAACGTGCTGTGCGTGCTGTTCGGCGCGGTGTCGTTTGTGTGGTTCATCCGGCCGCGGATGATGCAGCTGCAGGCGCTGCCGCTCAAGGCGTGGCGGCTGGCGGGGGGGAGATGAAGTACTAGACATTATTGATAGATATAATACACATCCAAGGGAGAGGTAGATCCCGGTTGACTTGACATGATACATATTTCGATAAAGCACTCCAGTATCAAGACGAGTCACTCAATGGCACGCTCGGGAGAACTGGAGTAGAATAAAATATGCTGCCTGGTTATGTACGTGTATGGGAGAGACAGAGTGTGGTACGAGTACCGGTATGAGAGTTGCATCTCGAGGTCTGTGGCGTCGATGATCCACAAATCAGGGTGCATGTTCCATGTGTGGGGCAGCCCCGCTTTGTAGAAGCTTCCATGGAAGCGGCTCATCGGACGTCATTTCATCTCCATTTCAATCTCCATCGCATCTCCATCATCCCATCTCGTCTCTTCCTTGCCTCATTGATCCCATCCCGACCCATTTTCATCCCAACACCCCCCCCCCCCGCGCGGCCATCTCCTCGTCGGCGGCGAGAGCGCATTCCTCTGCTCTTCTCAAGGATCGTGCCGTTCCGACGCCGGTGTCTCTGACCCGTGGACCACATAGCTCGGCGCACAAAGACCTCGCTTCCGACCCCCCCCATCCACAGTCTCTGCCCAAGTCGCATCAGCAAGATCATCATCATCATCATCACCATCATCATCATGGCCGACGCTTCCACCCTCGAGGCCGAGAACAGCTACTTCGCAACCAACCCGCCGCCCAAGCAGCTCGCCTCCCACACCGCCCGCGCGCAGGCCTTCATATCCGCGCACGCCCGCGACCCCTCCAAGCGCGTCGTCCTCATCACCTCGGGCGGCACCACGGTCCCGCTGGAGAAGCAGACGGTGCGCTTCATCGACAACTTCTCCGCGGGCACGCGCGGCGCGACGAGCGCGGAGCACTTCCTGCGCGCGGGGTACGCCGTCATCTTCCTGCACCGGCAGTTCAGCCTGCTGCCGTTCGCGCGGCACTACTCGCACAGCTCCGAGGACTGCCTGCTGGACTTCCTGAGCTGCGTAGACGGCGGCAACGATAACCACGACGAAGGAAACGGGAGCGGGGATGGTTCCAAAGGCGCCGGCCTCGTCCGCGTCAGGCCCGACGAGGCCCGCCGCATGACCGCCGTGCTGGGCAGGTACCGCGCCGCCAAGGACGGCGGGCAGCTGCTCATCCTGCCCTTCGTCACCATCGGCGACTACCTCCACGAGCTGCGCAGCATCGCGCGCCTCATGCAGCCCCTCGGCCCGCGCGGGCTGCTGTACCTCGCGGCCGCCGTGTCCGACTTCTTCGTGCCCCCCGAGCGCATGCCCGAGCACAAGATCCAGAGCACGGACATGGCGGAGCTCAAGGCGAAGTCGGCGGGCTCGGCCCACCCGCCCAGCACGCCCAGCACGCCCAGCGCCCCCGACCCGCAACCCGCGCGCAAGGCAGCCAACGACCAGGGGCCCGACGACGAGGAGTTTGACAACTTCGACGCGTCGCCCCGCGCGCCCCGCCACAAGCGGCTCGTCATCGACCTCGACCCCGTGCCCAAGTTCCTCAAGAACCTCGTCGACGGGTGGGCCCCGCAGGGCATGATCGCGAGCTACAAGCTCGAGACCGACCCGGCGATTCTTGTGCTCAAGGCGCGCCTCAGCCTCGAGCGCTACCAGCACCACCTTGTCATTGGGAACCTGCTCGCGACGCGCAAGCACGAGGTTGTCTTTGTGAGCCCGGGGAGGGAGGACGAGTGGGTGCGGCTCGGGCAGCAGCAGCAGCAGGAGGGACACGCGGTGGAAGAGAAGGATGGGGGGTGGCATGAGGAGGAGGAGATTGAGGGGCTGATTATACCCAAGGTGGCGGAGCTGCATGGGGAGCATATAGCGAGGGGATCTGCGTGAGCGTTTCTTTTCTTTTCTTTTCTTTTCCCTTTTCCTTCCATCTTCTTTTTTTTTCCTCGCTTTGGTCGTCAAAATTGGGTAGATTGGATCTTGGGCTCATGGGCTCGCATTTCAAATTGATAGAATGGGAGGGTTCGAAAGATACCGGGGGGGGGGAAGATGAATACATCGAAAAAAAAAGTCTGGTGGACAAAGAATCGATGCATCTGAGAGATCCGACAGGAATGGAATTGATGGGCTTGAAGAGGAACAGAAAAGAGAATCATAGAATGATATGATAGGTTCGCATCTGCAAGATGGATTCGAGCCTCACGAGCACTGCCTACGGAAGCTGACAAGAGAATCTGTATGAATGCAAATGGCATTAACTCAAGTCATTCATTTCATGTACTATGTGTGCTATGTATTAAAGAACCCGCTCGCCACGGGCACCAAGTTCCGTTTATGTGAAAAGAATCAAAATTCAACTCTAGAAAGGAAGAACGCTTAACCCTCGCTTCATGCAAAATAGAATGAATCAAGAAAGTAGAAAAAAAAGAAAAAAAGGCAAGATTTTCATAAAATCAGAATCGGGGTCGACATCATCAACGTCCGCTAGTACGCTGCGAGCAGCTTCCCCCAGCCTAGGTGGCACACCTTGGCGGCGATCATGACGAGCAAGGCCAGCACGTACACGGCGCCGGTGAAGATGATGAGCCCCGTGTACGAGCCGCCCGCGGACGAGAGGATGGCGCCCGCGATGGGGATACCGATGAGGCACGCGACGGACACGACGGTGTAGCAGGTCGCGTAGTAGCGGCCGTACATCTGGGTCTTGCAGAGGCGGCCGATGCAGACGGGGGCGATGGCGATGGCGGTGCCGCTGGAGAAGCCGAAGACGAGGGAGAAGACGATGATGCCGGGCTTGGTGTGGCCGAGGGGCAGCCAGACGACGAGGCACGCGACGAGGGACACGACGCTGGAGAAGCAGCAGACGTTGAAGGGCCCGACGACGTCGGCGTAGTAGCCCGGGAGGGCGCGGCCGATGACGGACCCGGCGTTCATGATGGGCAGGAGCTGGAACGCGAACGTCTGGTCGAAGCCCTTGTGCTGCGCGTACGTCGAGATGTACGCCAGCGGGATGAAGAGGCTGAACTCGATGAGGAAGAGGCCGACGGTCGTGAGCAGGAAGGGCACCTGCTTGAAGATGCGGAAGTCCGGGTGCGCCGAGGCGTTGTCGATGGGCGGCAGGCGGGACCGCACGAGGAAGACGCCGGGGATGCCGCAGCACAGGCAGATGAGGGCGAGGACGCGGATCGACCACCCGAAGCCGATGCGATCGAACAGGCTCGTCAGCATGAGGGGGAAGATGATGCCGCCGAAGCCGCCGGCGCTGCTGGCGAGACCAGTGGCGAGGCCGCGCCTGGTCTTGAACCAGTGCCCGACGGCGGCGACGCAGGGTGTGAAGATGAGGGACGTCCCGAGGCCGTTGAGGATGCCAAAGGAGAGAATGAAGTGCCAGAGCTCTACACCGCTGTCAGGAGAAAAGTTGCAAGACGGCCATGGAATGGTAGCGGCGAGGATGGTCTTGTTGGGGGGACTCACCATGGCAGAAACTCATGGAGATCAATCCGCCGGCGGTGAACACGACGCCCAGGGAGAGGAGATACGTCGGGCCGTACTTGTCGAATATGGGGCCGATGTACACTCCGCCGAAGAAGGCCAGAAAAGTGTATATCGAGAAGATCCACCCGACGGTGCCCTCGGAGTACTGGCTGAGCTGGTGCTTGACCGTGTACGCCTGGAAGATGGCGATGGTGTTCATCAGGCCCATGGCGGAGATCATGGCGAGCCACGCTCCGAGGACGACGAGCCATGCGCGGAGACCGCCCTCGGGGTACGTGTGCGTCGATGTGTTTGTCGGCTGGGGCTCGATCTCGGCGCCCCCTATCTGATCGACGCCGGCGGTGACCAAGCCTTTCTCTCCGTCTGAAGACCCGGTCGTCTTCTCGTTGTCTGATGGAGGGCTGGGCTCTGTGGCCGCCGGATCATCGTGGAGCGATGCCGAGTATATCCTCTGGGGATCCATGGCCGTATATCCGGTCGTCTCCTATGCCTGGTTTTCAATGTCTGGTGTCCAATGCTTGGTGTCTCCAATGTCTGATGGTCCTCAGAGCCTCAGGGAGGATTTCGCCTCCTGAGAAAAAGTTTGCCGCTGGCGCTCAGGGATTTCGACAACAAGAGCCGGATTAGAGATGAATTTGATCGTCGTTGCAAGCGGGCAGCCCTGGGTCACCGAGTCTCGCCTCTCCCAAAGACTAAAGACGGCGTGTTCTTCCCCGCACCTCCCGAAGCTTGCTGAAGTCGTTTGATTCCTCGAGAGAGAAAGTGCCGAAAGCCCGGGGCGGACGAGCCAAAGGGGCCGAGTCTTATACGGTCAGAAGTTAATCCACGGGAGGCGACAGTATGTAAGCACTTGCTGGCGCTCCGTCGGTCTGCCGCGCTTTATATGGATTAGGGCTGGAGCTCCCCATTCACGTTGTGTAAAATTCTTCTTCCGGAGAGCTTCGGCTTTTCCCCCTCGCGACCCGTACTCGCACGAGTAAGTACGAGTACGAGAACGTACTTTGTCTTCCTGTTCTATTCTGCCAATGGCCCCCTCAGAGCCCCCAATGGGGCACCGGTGTAGCAGTCCATGCATGAAAACGGACAACAGGCTGCTGGAGAGGCTAGTGTGGAGAGGTTGGAGGCTAGAAAGAACTTGGCGGTTGGTCGCCAGGGGCTTTTCCTCAAAAGGGCCTCCATCGGGGCAGGGATGCGGTCCATCCCCTGTTTCAGAGAGCTCCGTCCTTCTGGTTCGTTGCGACAAGTGCGAAAAAAAAAAGGGATCGCCGCCCCCACTCCAGACGTCCGATGCTGCTTTTCTTGCGGTCGAGATCTTTGACCAGCCGAATCCTCCTCGCGAAACCCTCCTTTGCTTCTGGCGTCTCGTCGTGCCATGCGGGGAAGCATCGATCTAATGAAGGCATGTCTCGGGGAGCAGCCACGCGTTGCGGCTGAATCTGAGTGGCCCGGAAAGGTCCGCGCACGACCGCGCATGCAGAGAAAAAAATCCATCTATTGTGCATGAAGTCTGGTGACTGCGATGCCGAGAGCTGAGAGACGTTGCTGCGGCCCCGTTTGGCGCAGGGCTAGCTGTTGGGACTTTCCGGGCTGTCGCTGGACAGGCGTTCCTGGTGGCCCGAATCGCTGTTTCACGGGCCAGCATTCCGAACTCGGGAGTGTCCCTTCTTACCGATAACTCGAGAATGCCGAATCGGATGCCTGGTGAGCGAGGGGGCAGCGGTCTCCGCAGAGATGCCGGCTTGTTGGCCGGGAGGTGGTTTCTCATGACGCACTCGGCAAAGGCCGGTCAGCCTTTGCCGAACCGGTCAGGCACAAGGTGGGAAGGCCGTCTGTACGACATGCGTACTCGTACCGTAGCAGATTGCAGACGGCGCGAGATCGGCACGGGAAATAGAGGACAACGGGGGGGGGATCTGCCGTCTGTGGCCGGATGGCCGAATGGCTGGCCCTGGCTTTGGCGCTGGGACGATCGGTTGGTGGCTTAGCCGTTTGAGATCGGGCTGTTTGTTGGCCGGCTCCGTGGGTCGAGTCGCTCGAGATCGAAATCGCTGCGAGGAGATTGATGATGGATGATGATGATGGATGATGGATGATGATGATTGATCATTGATGATGATGCAGGCCAAACGGCCAAATGGCGATGCGGGGATGCGAGTCTGGGTTGCGCCTTCCTTCCATCCCGACAACGAAGGCTGCTCCTGCCGCGGATCGGCTCGCAAGAGCCTCGTCCGGTATCGACTTCCCCACGAAGTTATGCTCTTTTGTGCAAAGATATGATTTTTTTTATGAACGATTTGATGCAATGCGAAATTTGCATTGCGAGCTTTCATCAATTGGTATTTATGCAATCTGATGTCCGCCATCACGGAATCCAATATAGCACGGAGTAACGAGAGATCGATAGCAGTCTACATTCACATATAGTAACAGAAAAACAGTTCCTCTCGAGGGCTCTTGATGATCGAGATATAGTAGCCGACCAAAAGCCTAGAAATGCCCATGAAACAAACCAGAACGCCGTCATCCATGCAAAGTGATGAGATAGCAAAAGGCCGTCACTCCTCGTCCGCATCCTCCACCGTCGCCCTCTTCGACGGCGGCCCAGCACCACTCGCATCGCCAGCGCCAGCGCCAGCGCCATCGCCACCGGCATCACGATTCCCCTCCCCCGTCCGCATGTACCCCTCCCTCTCCAGCCGGTCCGCCTCCTCGGGCTCCAGCAGCCCGCCCTGGCCCCTCCCCTTGGTCATCTTCATCTGCACCGCCGTCGGCACAAACGCCGCGACGGCCTCTTTCCTCAGGTCCCTCACCACGGGCTTGGCCTCGTACACCGTCCTCGACTCGACCCTGTCCTCCTCCGCCCTGGCCCTCTTGTTCCGACCGCCACCGTCCTTGCTGTTGTCTTCTTTGCCGTCGTTGCCGTCGTTGCCGTCGTTCTTATTGTCGTCCTCGCCCCGCTCCCGCCGCCGCGCCGCCTCCCTCCTCGCCCGCCGCTTCGCAAACCACCGGTCCAGCTCCGCCTTGGGGATCGGCGGCGGCGTATCCCTCGGCATCGGGATCCTCCTCACATCCTCCGGCACGTCCCCCTCGCTGTCCGACTCGCTCCCGCCGCCGCGCCGCCGCTTGTGCCCCGCGGAGGAGGCGGAGGAGTAGTAGTCGCCGCGCCCGCCGGCCCCGCCGGCCCCAAACGACGGCGCCTTGTCACCGAGCACGTCCCGCGCGCGCCGCACCGCCTTGATCTCCTTCTCGAGCCCGTCGAGGACCTGCTCCTCGTGCTTGGAGAGCTTGCCGCCCTTTTCGGTCACGGCCTTGAGGTCGTCGATCTGTTTCTGGATGCGCTCGGGGTTCTTGCGCGCGAGCTTCTCGTCGCGCCGGCCCTTGGCCTCGGCTTTGCCTGCGGGGGTGTCAGCGTTGGAAGAAAGAGGGGGGAAACCAAAAAAAAAAGGGAGGGACGAGGAAAGAGAGAGAGAGAGAGAGGGATAGAGGTAGGATAGATGGAGGATAGATGGATAGACTCGAGATGTCGCGTACCCTTCTTGACCTCGCGGGCCTTGTCGGCCTTGCGCTGGGCCTGCACGGGGTTGTAGTTTTTTTCCTTCGGCATAATGGCCTGGCTGCGCGACCCAGTGCTGACGGGAGGCTCTGTTTCTTTCGCGACAAGGGCGGCTCGGGCGGAGAGATGCGGTAGGCTTGTTGTGTCGTGTCAGGTGGCGAGATCCGGCAATGCTGTGCCTCTTCTTATGGCGACGTCGAGGTTTTGATGAAATCGCGGTCTGAGGTTGGATGGAGGAATCGAGATGGGAGCTGGAGCTGGAGAGCTGGAGAGCTGGAGAGCTGCAGAGTTGGAGTTGGAGTTGGAGAGTTGGAGTTGGAGTTGGAGAGTTGGAGTTGGAGTTGGAGTTGGAGTTGGAGTTGGAGTTGAAGTTGGACGATGGCGCAACCTCTGGCACTTGAACCTCCAGTTGGCAGTACATCAAATGTAGCTTATACCTGCTGTAGCCTCAAGACAGTGCGGAAATTAGGGCGTCTAGAAGTACAGCTACATTCACCACTCGTACAAAAACTGGCAGCGGCAGCGGCAGCGATTTCGAGTCCGAGATCTTCAACCTCGAAGCATCAATGAATTAATCAATTCCACTGATTGGAAGACGCCCACGACCTACGCATGTTACTCGTACTCCGTACATATACGAGTATGTACGAACTTGGAATTATGTAGTAATCACCATCCCGGAAGTTCCCCAGACGCAGAGCGTCGATCTGTGATCAGGGCCGGGCACTCCAAAGGCCTCGGCTTCACACCATCTCCTCCATGGCTCGGGATCGCAGGCTCACGCCATATGGAACTGCAACCCTCGAGCGTCCATCGATCCCACTCGCACACACCCTCTCAACCTTTCTCCGGACTTCATATCCAAGATATGAGTACGGATACGGAGTACGGAGTACATGTAGCAAGACGCCAGGCAAGTCGAAGCGTGCGGCACCACCACTTCCAGATCAAGGCCCGGCCTTCTCGACATGGTGCTCTACCGGTATGCCATCCCCCCCCCCGGCGGCGGCCACAACCGACGGTGTAGCACTCAGCGCTCGCTAGCTGCGTACGAGCACTCCCACCAGTCCAGCACCACTTGCACCATCGCCACCATCACCACCACCAGCCCTGCATCGCTGCATCGCTGCAGTGCTGCGGTGCTGCATGATGCTCGTCCTGTGATCGATGCAGCGCGCATGCATCCGTGCATGACGCATCCCACGCAAGAGCCGAAAGGGCAATTTCTCCCCTCTCCCTCTCCCCCCCCCCCTCTCTCTCTCGAGTCTCGCCTTCGCGACTGGACTCTCGAGTCGTCCACACCCTGGCGGCGCGGGCGCCATCCTATTGGGGGCCCGCCGTCGCATTGTTTGTTGACCGAGGGTCTGCTCGTCTATCCAGATTTCGCCCTCCTAGCATGGGAAGCCTGCGGTGCGCGTGTGCGTGTGTGTGTCGAGGGGGAAGAAGGAGAGGGGGGGTATTGTTGTTGTTGTCGAGGCTGAACAGCCGTCGACGGAAGAGGGAAAAGACACGGCACAGTGCTCGCGGATGCTTCCACAAGCCTTCGAGGATGGAGAGACGGAAGCCCGAGCGATCACGACATTCGAGACTGCACCGTGGACGTTGGACCAGAGGTCCAGCCGCTATATGTACGAATACTCGTATGAGTGCGAGTGATGGTCGGGCGGAGCTCGCCACTCGTGCATACCAGTAGATCCCCAGACGACAGCTCTTCTGCCGAAAATCGCTGGCTTCAGGCGAAAACCCAGTTGCAACCAGTAGACCTCGATGTCAGAAGCTCGTCGTTGAAGAACCCTGACACTTATATTCGGTAGATTTGGCGGGTGCAGCTCCGGGGAGAGCAGGCCAGCAGCCGGCGTTGCTCAACGGCGTGGTGTCGACACCGAAGCCTACCTCCCAAAGTCGAGACTCGATACTGATAGTCCAAAAAGACCCCTTTTTAGGGATGTGCGAGGGGCTTCGAATGGATGTAGGAGTACGAGACGCATTTCGTACTCGTACATATACACACACTCGTACGAGTACAGGTCGTACTACTCGTACGGAGCTTTTGCAACGTGCATGCTCGTGCTCGTGCTCTCATCATCGTGCTCGTGCTCATGCTCGTGCGAGAGTACTCGTGCATGATAAAACAGGCGAGTGCCTGGCGTCTAGTGCCCACCAAGACGGGAGCTAGTCAGGGATCGCATCGGCCCTATTCAATCTGAGGTGTCGGCGCATCGTACTCCGTATAGCGCTTCGACCTGAACCTCGTCATGACCGCTGCCGGTAGGGGTTCCCGTCGACGATTTGTGGCGATGGGTCGCGGGTCGGGATGCGGCTGTCTTTCAGCTGCAAATGCGCAGTGGGTTGACGGACCGGGAGGCTGCTGATCTCGTACATACCTGTACTCGTACATAGGGCCACGGGGGATCAGAGCACTCGGGGCCCTGTCGTGGCAGCCTTGCCGAGGGATTTTCACCTGCCAGAGAGCCTCCAAAATTTCTCGGGGAAAGCATTCGGCTCGCAGGGTTGCCACTTGAGTTGTTTCGAGATGGTGGATTTGGCGATATATCACAAAATCGCGTCAAAAAAAATCAAGGGACAAGGATGCCCTGACCTCCGAAACATGTCTGCAGGTGTCGTACCAGTATCGTGGAAGACATCGCCGTCGATACTCCGTGCTTGTACTCGTATTGGTGCGAGTACCACTCTCCGCATTGCTTTCCAAAAGGCCTTCTGGATATCATTTCCTGCCTGGCAAGCCTGATCTTCGAACTCTGCTCGTGGAGGCATCCTTTTCTCCCGGGAAAGACGGGCCGCCGGCCTCATCGCAAAGAGAGCAACGGGGAGAGGGGTGTCTCCCCCCCTCTTCTCCCCCCCCCCCCCACCCA
>NQYQ01000001.1:2780574-2795414 GCA_003055925.1 Escovopsis sp. Ae720 | reverse complement strand
CCCCCCCCCCCCCCCCCCCCCCCTTTTTCCCTGAAGAAGCGGCATGAATGCTGATGCGGGTCGTCTTTTGCCTGAATTCAGGCAGAGCCGTACGGAGAATGCATGTGGTCTGTCTTCGACTGGTAGCTATACGAGTAGTATCTGTACTCCGTACGGAGTAATCCCGTCCGAGGCAGCCACTGGTAGGCCGAGGCCATGACTCGGCATCAGGCTTCGATGCCAGGAATCTGGATCATTGTACCATTCTCTGCGGAACACTCGGCCCAGGCCTCGAACCCTTCTGCTGAGAAGGAGGAGGACTCTACTCCGTACTCCATGCTTTCTACGGAATAAGCCGCGAGCGGGTCGGCGGCGAGGGGTGGCCCGCAAGCCCGCAAGCCCGCAGGTCCGCAGAGCGCGGTCCGCAGTGTGACTGATGAGGTCGGATCGAGATGCCTCTTTACGAGTGCTCCGTAGAATGACGTGAGGCCTGCGGCGAGAGGGCCGCTCGCGGCCGCCGCCTGCTCGTACTCGTACTGGGCTGATTCGCCCGTCACCTTTTTTTGACGCAGTGGTTAGTCCCAGGTGGGTACGAGTATGCACGAGAGAAAAGGAAGGGGAGCGTGGGAGGGAATGGGGCAACAAGCAAGCCCACGATGCCGGATTGATACCCGAACTTGTATTTCCGCGGCTTGTCTCTGTGCCTGTACGGTATGTACGGGGTACGGAGTAGTCGAACTCGTACGAGTACTCGTACTGGTACTCGTACTCTGTGCTCGTTCCCTTTGATATCATCCTAGTAATATGGATTGATCTGTGTGTCGAGGACAGATGCTCCATACTCGTACCCCGTGTCAAGGCTCGATGCTATCGGGTTGGGGCTGCGGTCCGCGGCGGGCCACGCCCTCTAATGTACGGAGTACTCGTACGGGATTCTCTGCAGCCGAAACGCGGCGGCGGTGCGATGGGTTCGGCGTGGAGAGCTGACATGGATGGATGGATGGATGGATGGATGGATGGATGATTGATTGATTGATGATGGCTCGTCATCCATGTGCCCGGTGATTTGATCCATCCTACGGAGTAGATCGTGGGGGGTCTTTTTCCCTTTTTGGTGCATATGTCGGATATAAGGATCTCTGCCAAATTTCCGGCGTTTCCATTACTAGTACTTACATAGTAAAGTGATAGGAAACGCCTAATTGCATAGAGGGGGGGAATTTCCGGCGCATCAACAAATTTTGATTGGTGGATCAGAGTCCATATGCGACTATCCGTATTTATCACCCTGAAGGCATTCCCGGATCTATTGCCGGAATCCACGTTGAGAGAGAGAGAGAGAGAGAGAGAGAGAGAGAGGAGAGAGAGCCATCTCGGCGCCGGACGGCGGCCGAACGTGGTGGAAGGTTCAAGCTCTGAAATGAGGCGATTGCGCCTTTGAGCAATTCCGACGATGCTACGGAGTACAGAGTCTATACTACGTGTAGCAAGGTTGATTGATTGATGGATGGATTGATCTGTAATCAAGGGGCACCGGTTGTCACTCACAGTGATCATTGATCAATCAATACCTCTACCTGCCAGTACTGACTCTGCCTCAGCACAGTGGAAGTACGAGTACTCGTACTTCCAGGTGGGCCAATGTCGTGGGGCACACAATCATCTCGAGCCGTCTCAGTCAGGGGAGAAGAGGCCGTCCATCATACAGGTACGGAGTAATTCTTCCATCATCACTTCGATGACCATTGCTGTTCCTTCCCCCAGCGTCTCGAGGTCAAGCTCTTGGAAAAGGCCTGACGGCGAGTCTTGCGAAGTGCACTCTGTAGTACTACGACTCCATACTACTCCATTACTACGAGGAGCCTCGAGTCCGTACCGCCTCCGTTGGTTATAGGTAGAAGGTAGATCAATTGGATGTATTGATTGATTGATGTAGTATCATATGCGGCATAGTGTCTGGGTCTTCCGTGCCTGACCAGATGCGCCAAGGACGAGTAGTCGGACTAACAGCGCGCGATATGCCTCAAAGATCCGTGCTGCGCTTTTTCTTTTTTTATCACCAAACGCTACATATGACCCATAACCCATGACCCATGATCTCGATTCTCGAAATGTCTCGCGGGCCGCTGCGGATATCCGTGATGCATAACACTGCATAACACGGCATCAATGCATTAAAAATTAATGCCGACGAGTATCTGTACGAGTACGACCTGTTTATCGCATTAATATTGACATTATCGGGTGCAGCCTCGACGGAGAACCCGTCTACCCTGTACAAATACAGGATCCATCCCACGATGGCCTCCTCCGTTATAGTAGGTAGGTAGTAGTAGTAGAGATACTAGTACTGTAGAGGATGTAGTCGGAGTAATACGGAGAACTCGTACTCGTACTGTAATGTACTACTACTAGTACTACCTACTACTAGAAGTAGGAACTACTCCGTACCTCTAAAGGTACTCCGTACTATTACTTACTTCGAGTTAGTGCTAGTAGTCAAACGGGACCGCGGGGAGACCTGCAGAGCCCACATGCACAATTGTCTCGTAGTACGGCGTATGGGTAGAAGCACGTCACAAAGAAACGAGTACGGAGTTGAGAGTTTTAAAGTAGTATGACTGAAACCAAACCAAATCTAGGGGATTCTACTCCGTACGGAGCACGGAGTCCTACCTGTAGGTCTGTTAGCTAAAGAATCGATCGAAATGGCGCTGCCAATGACGTGCCCGAGCCTACAGGTAAGGTACTACTAACCTCCTCTACCCGTATCTGTATGGAGTACTCCGTACCTGGAAGGCACTCCAAACATGGCCCTTCACTGTGCGAGTATACGACGGAGTACTGAGTCGTATTGATTCACGCCGTCAACCGCCGCTGGGGTCGTCCGTCCGTCCGCCCGCGCCCCCAATTACTACCTGATCAATCAATTGATCGATCAATGTACCTGTACATACAATGGATATGATGGATCATAGCGTGGGGCGCTGAGCCACCCGCACAAGTTGGAACGCAGCCATTGATTCCATCGAGTGCACGTTCTACTCCGTATTCGTACCTTAGTACTGGGTAAGTCCTCCTCCTCAGGCACACTTGACCTCAGTCAAACCAATTCGTGCGAGGACCGCTAGGTACACTACGTGCCCTGAAAGTTTCAAAATGTAGGCAGGCGTGCAGGTCTCTGAGGCCAATCAAGAGATCGCATATAATGGCCCTGTTATACCTGTTCCTCTGACTTTATCAAGGTCCCGAAAGAGGTCCACATTTTGAAACTTTCAGGGTACGTAGTGTACATAGGTCCGCTAGAACTGGAAATAGCGCGGAATCGGGCACCTCACTCCCGCTCCGTTATGCCCCAGTGTAGTACTCCGTACCTAGTAGTACTCGCACTCGTACGAGTTACTACCTGTACTACTACTACTAGTACTCCGTACATCAATATGATCAATACTCTGTATATGGGGAGTCATTGATAGGGTCTGCCGGTTGCGCTCTCGTGCGGATGCGGGGATTGCGCACTGTGCCCCGAGCATACAGGTATGCACAATTCATTCATTCATCCATCACGTATGCATATTCCGCACTCCGTATAAGGTACCCCGTACGGAGTACTCTCCTTTCGGATCATCCATCTCCATGATACTAGAGGTAGTAGATACCGAGCACCTACGGAGTACCTCCTTGATCTATGCTTACACTAGTACTCTATAGGTACTGCTATAGTCCATTAACACTACCTAGCAGTACTTAGTAGTAGTAGTAACACTAATAGTACTAAGGTAATGCACGAGTAAAGGTACCGTCTACACCTCCGTATGTATATGCTCCGTATATGCTCCGTAATGCAGCTGAGCATCCGCATGAATCCCATCCTCGCCTCTTGGAGTTGAGCTCTGGGCACGATTCGTCGACTCCGTCTCGCATCTCGTATCTCGGTTTCTCCATTTCTTGATTCTCGACATCCCGTCGTCGACGACTCGCGCCTCTGGCCTCCCCGCGTTCCGCAGTCCCGCAGTCCCCGCAGTCCCGCCTTCAAATCCCCCCGACAGCGCGATCCATCCATCCATCCATTGACGCCCCGCCCGCCGAGCTCTGTCCGGCAGAATCCCGAGCCCACCCATCGTCGCCGCCTCTGCCCTCCCCCCCAAACGCCTCCTCCTCCTCCCGTCGACAACCCGCCTCGAACAGCGCGCCCTGCCCGAACCCGAAAGCCTCCACTCAACACTCAACCTCCCACCGAGCACACCATTCCACACCCCGTACGAGTACATACAATCAACCCATCTACCACGAGTTCGAGTACGGAGTGCCCCGTATCCATTCATCCATCGTCGCCTCATCTCGCCATCGAAACCCGGCACTCGTCCATGCGCCGAAATCCCTTTCTCTTGACGCCCAAGTCGCCTCGCCTCAGCTCCCTCGTCTCGCTCTCGCACTCGTACTCGTACTGGGTGACGCGGCGAACAAAAAATACGACATACGACATACGCATTGATTGATTGATTGATTGATCGAATCCATCAATCCATCCATCCTCTTCTCTTCTCGCCCCTTCTTTTCTTCTTTTTTCCTTTTTTTTTCTTTCCTTTTTTTCTTTCTTTGAATTAACCTCCTCTTTTTGTGGTTGCCTTCTCTCTCTCTCTCTCTCTCTCTCTCTCTCTCTGTGGTCTTTCCTTCTTTCGATCTGCCCAGTCTTTCCTTCTTACTTTCCTTTCAATTCTTTTGAGTTTTTGATTTGATTTTTTTTTCCTGAAATTTATTACTTCTTTCGATTTTCTTTTTCTTTTTCTTTTTTTTTTCTCCCTCTTTTCCTTTTCCTTTTTCTCTTTCTTTTCCTTCTTCTTCTTCTTCTTCTTCTTCCTTTTCTTCCTTTGCTTCTTCCTCTCCGATCCGCCTCGGCCTCTTCGACGCATCCTCAGGCCTCAACGACGCCTCTCGAGTCCTCTTCTCCCCCCCCCTCCTCCCCCCCCCCTCCCTCCCCCCCCCCCCCCCCCCCCCCCCTTCTCTTTCCAGCCTCGCTGTCCTCGCCATCCTCTGCTTGGCATCGCATCGCATCTTTTGGCTTCGACTCCACCCGGCCGTCCTCTACAAAGGAAAAGAAAAATACGACCTCTCTACATACACCCTCCTCTACATCCTCATCACTCTCCTCCTCTAACATCGATACACGAATACGGGATGGCGCCCTACTCCTCGACTGAGAGATGACCTCCAGGACCCCCCTCGGCGTCCATCCGCGACAGCCGCCGCGTTCTCTTGGCAGCTCCTCGCTGTCCGGCCAGCGAAAACAGCCTCACCAGCAGCGCGCCGTTCTCACGCAGCAGCCCTTCTTCCCGGCCTCGCCCTCTCGCAGAGAGTCCTATCCCGATCCTGCCGCCGACTATTATCCCGCCATCGATCCTCACCAGGCCCGTCATGCCGCCGTCGCTGTCGCCGCTCCCGCCAACATCTCGAGGCGGGCCGGCTCCAAGTTGCGACTCGAGCTATCCCACAACACTGAGCAGCAGCAGCAGCAGCAGCAGCCTCTAACCTCCGCCCTCTCCTCGACCTCGCGGCCGCCCTCCCCGTCGCGCATCGTCTCTCTATCCGACCCCCCCAACCAGCCCTGCGCGAGTCCCTCCCCGTCGCGGGCCTTGCGAGATCCAGACAACACCCCCCTGCCGATGCCCAGGCGACGTGTCCCTCAGCCGCCATGCACCGCCCGCGCGTCCCCCGCCCAGAAGAAGACGGCCTCGGCCGCGCCGCCGCCTCCGTCATCAAAGAAGGACGCGAGGCCAAAGGCCTGGGCCATCGACGTGCCCACCGATGCTCCGCGCCTGCCCTCCCACAACAAACCCAAGGTCCCGCCTCGCGATCCCTTCAGCCGCGGACTCTTCTCCGGAAGCGCCGACTTCTTCCCCTGGAACGGAAACCACTACGAAGATGACTGGAGCGTCGAGGCCGCCCAGAAGGGCACCTGGGACCGCGGTTCCCAGACAGAGACCTCCTCCGCCAGGATGGCCCTCTCCACCGCCATCAAGCAAAAGAGCAACCTGACCGCGCTGTCCACCATCTTCATGGGAGTCCTGAACCAGCGCAAATACAGAGGACAAGTCACCGCGCCCTCGACCTTCAAGCCGCCCCCGCGCGTCACTTTGACAGACACCAAGAGAGAGGTCTGGATGAAGGACCTCGCGAACCCGGCCATATCTCTGCGGCGCCTCAGCCGGACCATCCCGCACGGCATCCGCGGCAGGACGCTGCTCGACCAGTGCCTCAACAAGAACGTACCCACAGAGCGAGCCGTTTGGCTCACAAAGTGCGTCGGCGCCAACGAGATCCGCGCCTTCAAGCGCAAGGGCGCCAGTGGCGCCTTCGCCATGGGGGGCGAACTCAAGTGGATGAGGGATTGGACAGTCTTCGTCGAGCAGTTCGTCGATGCGGCCGCGTCGGCCTTTGGCGAGCCGGACTGGAAGACCAGAATTACATATGCGTGAGTCTCCCCATTTGCCCTTTGCCCTTCAACTTGACATTTGCATTTTTGTCTCTCCCCACACGATGGTTCTCGAATGGGTCGGTCTTGAGCCTCGATGGGAACTGACCACTCGTCATTTAGCATTCGACTGGCTACGAATCTTTACTCCGAACAGCTACTAGACCGAGATCACTATCTCGACTGGATCGTATCGGGGCTCGAGCATAGCCCTCAGTCGCGGATCCCCATGTGGATTTTGATTGCCAAGATATGCTGGGCGGACCTGCTTCGCTTGCGAAAGTACGGCCGCCGCTTGGTCTACGCACTGCTGAATCATCTCAACAATGTCAGTCGCAAGCCCCCTCATCCGTGTCCTTGGAGTCTTTGCCCCATCAAAAGTTTGATGGACCTCGTTTTGAACGGCTGCTCACACCACTCCCAGATCCATAATGATCCCGATAAAGACATTCTCATCCAGCTATCGAGCCAGCTTGCGAGCCTGCTGAATTCGTTAATACAGACTTCCCCGGACAGCTTTGTTTGCCCGAGCATGTGGCCCAAGTTCCGACAGGCTCTCGAGGCTTCTCTGCCCCCCGACGACGACGCCGCGCGATGCGCCTACGCCCACGTCGAGCTCAGAAACGGCCGCGTATCAGTCTCAAACACAGCGATGCCGCTGGCCGGGGGACAGCGTCTTGTCCGGCTCCTCGACTCGACCTTGCAGAATCAGATCGACCGAGATCTGAGCGCCAAGTGTTGGGCGACGGGCGATGACCAGCTGCAGATCGTCCGGACCACCGTGGAATGGGCCACCTCCTTCCACAGGCCCGGACGGGCAAAAGTCTACGTGGCGGCAAACCTCTTGAGATCCTGGAGCGCCTCGCGGATCAACATGACCAGCGTCATTCTCGAGCACCTGGACTCCATATCCCCCAAGGATGAGACGCGCAAGCAGACGGCCTATCGACTGGTCACCGAGCTCGTCCGGACCGGGCATTTCTCCGTCTCCCAGTACATCCAATGGCTCATCGCCCGAGGAAGCTGCCATAGCGCCGCCGACGTGGACTCGACCTCCAGCCCGTGCGCCACAAGACTGCTCGTCAACCTCCCGCTCCGCAACCTCACCGAGGAGCAGCAGAGGGACAGAGGTAACATTCTCAGGCGAGCTGCTAACTACTCAGTCGCGGAAGAAGCCGACGACATCTCCAATGCCGTCAGAGTCGTCGACCAGACGCTGACCCTGGTCTCGACGCTCGAGGCCCCTCTCGCCACCAGCAAGCCGGTGCCGCTGCGGAGGCTCGTCCGAAAGATCTCGGACAGCTCCATGGCCCTCCAGAGCTCTGTCGCCTCGCATCTCCGCGACACGCTGACGCGCAGGGCCTGGAACGACAAGGCCGCCGCCTTGAGCATCACCCTCACCCTCTTCGTCTCGGTCCGCGCCATCCTCGAGGCCGTCCAGGACTTCTCGATGCTGCTCGAAGTCGTCAAGGTCTGCGCTCAGGCTTCCAGCCCCGAGGTTCTCGCGGCCTGCGTCGACACCGCAAATCTCAATTTGCTCGTCTTCTCGGCTATTGGAGGTGTGGATGATCTCTTCAACCTCTTCATGACCCGTCTCAGGGCCGTGGCCCGGGAACGAGGTGTTGGTGCTCGTCCACTCCTGGCAGCGCTGTCTCGCCTCGCGCAGAGGCTGCCCGGCCGAGAGGACATTGCAAAGCAGCTGACAAGTGACCTGACGCAGAGCGATCGCAGCAATGCCATCGATGCCTGCTCGCCCGTCTCCGATAACACGGTCGGCCCCGTGCAGACGGGCGCCGATGGCGAGGTGTCGGACCAGATCGACCGGCTGCTGGCGACCGGCAACAGCATCGATCACCCCACCATGAACAGGCTCTTCCGCTACATCCTGTCGAGGCTCGACGCGGGCTGGGCGAAGCTGGACGACGGCCGGAGGGTCTACGCGTCGCTCCTCAGCAGGCTGCGCATCTTCGACCCACAGCACTTCGACAAGCTCATGGGCGACTGGGTCAACAGCTATGTCCGCTGCGTCAAGGAGCGCCAGCCGCTCGCCGCCATATTCCCCATCCTCGTCATCACACACTGCCTGCCCATATCGGCCCTCGTCCAGAGCGCGAGCCCCCCTCCGCCTCCGAGCAGCCCGGCCCCATCGGACACCAGCACGGGCTTCGGAGCGCGGACTTTCTACCAGGAGCTCCTGCAGTTGGCCGCGGCGAAGCTTCCCGCGGGCGCCGGCCTCAGTCTCGAGGAGGAGTACAGATTCAGCATATGCCAGCAGCTGGCGCGATCCAGCTGTCCCAAGGCCTTCCTCTTGCTCCTGCGGAGCGCCGTCCTGGAGTTCACGGGAAACGGGAGCGCGCCCAACCCGTCGGGCCTGGACACGGCGCCGTGCCAGGACCAGATCCTCGAGGCGCTGCGACAGCTCATCGTGACGAATCTGGGCATGGTCATGGAGCTGCTCTCGATCAAGAGCATGCCGCTGGAGGCCGCCAAGTTCGTTCACGAGATGATAAGCAAGCTGCTCACGCCAAAGGAGCTGGAAGAGCCGTCGCCGTCGTTTGACCAGGTCCTGGGCTCCGTCAACGAGCTGACCATGCCGTTCTGCCAGATCAAGCTCAACCTGGACCTGTCCCTCGCGCGGCTCTCGAGCAGCAGCAGCGCTGGCGGCGGCGGCGAGCAGGGCCCGTCGCAGTTCGAGCTCTTCGTCAAGGCCATGGACCGCTCGCTGGAGGCCCAGAACATGGCGTGGACGAGCATGCTCCCGTGCCTGACAGAGGACATCACGCAGCATCTGAAGAATCAGGCGCGGGGCAGGTTCCTCGAGCTGGTCCCGTCGACAAAGTCCCCGAAGCTGCTCGAGATGGCCACGAGCGCGAACGGCATCCGCCTGGCCAAGAACCTGCTCGCAGTGGTCCAGGCGATCATCGCGGGCCAGCCGCCGCCGAAGTCTGCCCAGTTGAGCCAGATGCTGGTCGAGAAGCTGGGGGAGCTGGTGGAGATTGTCTCCACGAGGGACCAGGAGAAGGCCCAGCTCCGACGCGTCGTCCTCGACGAGTGGCTCCCCGCGTTCCTGAGATTCATCACGCTGCACGGCGTGTGCGCCGAGCCCCTCAACACGTCGCTGAACCTGTCCATCCAGGGCAAGACAATCATCCCGACGAACCACGAGGCGAGAGGCCGGATCATCCTCATCCTGTGCCGGCTCCTCCTCGAGCTCGACTCCCTGCCGGCCGCCCCCGCCCACCCGACGGCGGACCTCGCGCAGCACGTCTTCGACATCGCCACCCTCCTGGTGGACGCGCTCCCCGAGGAGCTCCGCGTCAACTCGGCCAAGAACGCGCTCCTGCTGCCCGGGGTGATGCCGAGCGTCAACACCTCATCGGACCCGCGGCTGTACTACATCTTCAGCATGCTGCGGCCGAGCCCCAAGGACCACTTCATGATCGCGCACCGCGACAAGTCGTCCGTGTCGCAGACGGCCACGTCGAGGGGCATGGGCGCCATGTTCGGCATCGGGCCGCTCTCGCGGTACAGCCCCTTTGTCCTCCGGCGGTGGGAGATGCTCAGCGAGCCGACGCCCAACGTGGGCGAGAACGACACGAGTCTCAGCCTGTCGATGTTTGCAGCCATCAAGATATGATGGACCTGGAGCCCCCCCCCTTTTTTTTTTGTGTTCTTCCCCTTCGTAGGGGCTCTTATATATCTATAGTCAGGGGGATCGCAGGTTCATGGGCCTGCGTCGCGCGGTCCCTCTTGATCACACCACAGTATTCCTCATCACTGGCGCTCTTCAATTTTCAATCTTCATCCCTCATGCGCCGCGCCTTTTGTTGTTCCCCTCCACCTCTCTGCATTTGTTTTTTTTCTATTCTTTTCCAGTCCAGTCATCACATGGCCCTCAGCATCACATCCACTCGTTACAGCGCCAGTCATTCCCCGGCGTTGAGCAAGGCATGGCACGACACAGCAAACCATCTCCACGTCACGGATCCACGACCATGACTGCCTCCAGCGTCTTCTTTCCGACCCCTTGTATGCTTATTTTACGGATCTATCATTCTACGCCGCCATGCTTCTCATACTTTTACGCGTTTTTGCCTTTTTTTTTTCTTTTACTTTCACGGGATCACTGCGGTGTGTTGTTGTTTTTTTCTTCGGTATTCTTGTTTCATTCGGCGGGGACATGGGGAACCGGGCGGCCTGGGATGGCGGAGGTTTCTGGGGGATCACGGTACAGGTATACACTTGGAAGACGGCGGGTACACTACGAGTAGTACTACACGATGTTGGGTATGTGCACGGGATAGGGGGAAAGGGGGATCAGGTATGGCGGGACAGCGCAGTTTATTATGATGTTCATTTCTTTTGGAATGTGCTGCTTCTTCCTTTTCTTTGTCTTTGCTTCGTGATGCGTGAAACGGACGCTTGGTGAACAGGAGGGCTTGAGCAATACGGTCGAGCAAAGGGGTTGGTTGTTGACTCGGAGAACTCGGTAGTGATGTATCGTGGCGGGTTCCCAGCAATGAATGAATCAATGCCTCTCATGCGAGTTTGCATTCCTGGCAGCCTCCTCGATGTCTGCTCCCCCCCCCCACTCCCCACTCCCCAACCCCTTACCCCCGGTGAGGACCTCATCGAACAAGAACATGATCCCTTGCGGTGGCGCGGTATGAGTACTAGGTAGTATGCGGTGGAAACAATCAGGATGGGGATAATGGGGGACCCTTAGCTAGGCAGTACACAAGGACGAATATGCTCTTCATTTTTGCGTCCATAAAAGAGACATAATTAACATGTCAAAGTCAGGAGTCAAGGTGAGGGAGTCAAGGCTAAGGAGGCAAGGCCAGGATGACCGGAGAGTCAGGAGTCAGGGGCGACAATCTTCCGCTACCCAGACAAGCTCTACTCAAAATCGAAACTGGAAGAGAAGCACTTCTATGTTCAGCGCCCCCGAGGAACCCCGAGTCCTGCACACCTTCGACACGGCCGCCAAGAACGATCTGCACCAACGGTTCCGCGCCGACGAGCGGCAAAAAACGGAGAGAAAGAGGAAGCAAGATGATCATCAAAGACATACAAAACAGACGCTCCGGTAGGAACTGAATCCCAAAGAAAAAAAAACTCTTGATCCTTCACGCAGGGCGCGTGGCTCTGCACCACGAAATACACACTAAAAGAAACGCGGGCGCGCGCCCACATCACGGAGAGGGGGGAAAAGTTGAAGAAGAAGAAGAAAAAAGAGAAAGGGCCCAGAGCAGAAACCGTTGAGACAAGGGATGGGGGAGAAAGCGCCGAAAACGGGGTTTGGTGGAACCAAGCGCCACGATCCGTTCAGTCCTCGTCAAAGATTTGGTAGGTGTTCACCAGGATCGTGTCTATCACTTTGATCTGCCACCCGGCATCCGCGATCGCAGTGCTGGGATCTGTCCCCATGAGCGTGGGCCCGAGGATGACGGCCAGGTTGTGGGAGTTCATGCGGTTGACGTGGGAGTTGTCCATGACGCGGTGCAGGTGCAGCATCAGCGCACGAAGTGTGGCGTAGTTGGGGTCGGGGAGGCTGTTGATGATGGCGTGCAGGGAGTCTCGGCGAAGAGTGTCGTCTTCATGCTCTATGTAGGTGTGAGTAAAAAAGGGCCCAGGCGGGAAAATCCCTGACTGTTTGGGGTTCGATCGAGCGGACTTACTCGCTGCATTGATGAAGCTGTTGTGGTGCTCTACGGTGAGCAGGGGGTCGGGGAGGTCACGGAAGAACTGCTTCAACAGGCCCGTAACACTATTGACATCGTGATAGAAGTTTTCCGGATTACGAAAATCGAGCGACTGGCCCTGCGGCTCTGTCAAAGCTGTCAGTCTCAGAGAACAAGGAACAGGGGCGGAGGAAGGACAATTGGAACACACCCGAGTCAAACAAGCCTTTGAGCCTGGCGATATGACTCATGGAACCGGACTGGCGGTAGATGCCCTCTACTCCCAAGCCAAACAGGTCGACGGCCTGGATGCACTGATAAACAACCATCGGCACGGCCAAACCGTCTCGCTCGTAGAGACGTGCAAGAGGGACACCGAAGACGGGTCTCGTCAGGCCCAGGGAAGGGGGAGTTTGACTGCCCGGCGCACCGTATGCTGGGGGTGGTCCGCCTCCTCCCACGTGAGGCGGAGGGGCGGGCGGCGACGGTTGAAAAGGAACCATGGCCAGTTGAGGCGAGGATGCCTGACTCCCGCTTTGGCCCGAGAAGGTGTTGCTGTGTGGAAGGGGGCTTTCCAAGGGATAGCGCGAACCGCTGGGCAGGGTGTTGCTATATGACTGCGGGGGAGGGGGAGCCGATTGCGAGAGGAGGTTTCCTTGGCTGAAGCTTCGTCCATGGGGCTGCTGCTGGAAGGATGAGATCCCACTCGAGGCGCTCAGAGGCGTCGCGAGGCCATGCGCCGATCCGGGTGGCCCGCCCTGGGGGGATGGGGGACTGCCGGCGGGCGCAAAGGTGCTTGCCATCGCCCTCGCGCCCCCAACCGACAAGGATGCCGCGCGGTGTCCATTCTGACTTGGGGGCTGCTGGAAGCTTTGCGCGGGTGGTTGAGATTGGGCCAGGGGGCTATGTTGTGGGTTCAAGACCTGGTTGTACGCGCAAGACGACTGTCAGCGCAATGCCCTCGACTGGACCTCCTGAATGACGTCGAGGAGAATGAGAGAGGGGGAAAGGGGGGGAAGCGACTCACCGGATTACGTTCATACTTGATCTCGCCTATATTCTGCTGCACCTTGGTGTGGTTTCCAGCAACGAAATCATTGAGATCCTTCTCGTTGTCGATCGAAGCCACGGCCAATCGCAAGCTCCGCTGCTGGTAAGAGCCTACGATTGCCGGGGTTTTGAACGGACTGATAGTCAAGCCATTGCCGAGCAAAAGGCTCTCATTGAACGAGGCTGTCAAAAAGCGTGTCAGCCATGTGTTGTCTTTTTTCTTCCCTCATTGACCAGCCCTTTTCTTTCTTTCTGTTTGCCCCCCCCCCTTTTTTTGCCCCTTGACCCCTTTTCTCGCACTCCCGGGCAGGATTCACTCACCAAACTTTTGCATCTGCATTGCGACGCCAGAGTCGAGCTCGGCAATGGCCTCGCGCAGGGCGTGAACGGCCTCGGGGCGGACGCTATTCTGCAGCTGGGTCTTCTCGTACTGCAGCGAGTTGACGTGGTTGTGGTAGGTCTGGTCGGCGGTCTGTACTTTCTTGAGCAGTTCCTCCTCTTGCTGAGCGGCGGACTTGTGCGCCTTGAAAGCACCGAGCATCTTGCCGCCGCCGGGCCTGGCCTCGCCCGTCCGCGCCCTGTCGTACTCCTCGGCGAGGGAGTCGTACTTTGCCTTGCTCTTGCGCATGAGCTGCTCGAGGTCGACCACCTTCTGCTCGGCGGCCAGGCCATTGGTCTTCCACAGTTTCCGGGTGCGCTCGGAGTTGCCAACCAGTTCCTGCAGCTCCTCCTGCATCTGGTAGAGGGATGCTGCGAACTGGATGCCATTGTCGGCCATGCGCTCGTTAATCTGCATCATCTCTTCGTAGCCCTGAGCAAAAGTGCCCTGTCGGTGATCCGTTTTGCGGACGTTGTCTAGCGTGAGGCGACACAGCTTCTTGAGGCTCTGGGCATGGTCGTCTTCGAGCGATGCGCGCTTTTTGAGGAATGTGGCGAAGTCCTGTTCTCTTCTTCAGCACGGCGCATGTCTTGTGGTCTCAACGATGCCGCAATATGAGGGAAAAGGGCTGACCTTTGCGGAAATTATGCTCTGCTTCAAGCGATTCAGGAGAGTAGGGATTCCTTGCTGTGCGATCTTAGCATTGCGCCGTCTCGAGCTTCGAGGTGCATCATCGACGAGAAGAAGGGGGGGGGGGGAGAAGTACCTCGGAAGACAGAACGTCCTCGACTTGCTTCATCAAGATCGGGTCGAGGCTGGTCGAAGGTGTCGCGACAGATTCCGCGGTCGGCGCCGTGGTGTGACTGGGGCTATCAATCGCGGCGCCTTCTTGCGGGGTTGCATCATCTTGGGTCCGTTGACCTGCAGGCACTTCATCTGATGCCATTGCCTCGGACGCGGACCGCTGTCGCTGCTCGGGCATCTGGATGGACAGCGAGGTAGAGGGGTCGCCGGTAGTCGGGCGATAGTCGGCCATGTTCGCGATGTTGTGTTGGCTGCGGCTGCGGCTTCGGTCGCGGCGGCGGAGGCGAGTCAACTACCTGTAGATATTCCGTCGTGCAGTGTTGCTGCTGCTGCTGCTGCTGGCTACTAAGAGGCCGGGCCGGGCCGTAGTGCGTCGAGTCGAGTCGAGTCGAATTGAGTCGAGTCGAGTCGTGTCAAGTCGAGTCGAGTGGAGTCGGGGGTGAGGCGGATGGTGCGGCTCGCTTGGGGGGGG
>NQYQ01000001.1:2715487-2742867 GCA_003055925.1 Escovopsis sp. Ae720 | reverse complement strand
CCCCCCCCCCCCCCCCCCGATTGACCCTGATCGAAAGCTTCTAGTACGCACCACCGTCCTCGTTGGCAATGACCTCGGCCTTGTCGTCGACGGTGAAGGCGATGGAGGAGTTGGAGTTGCCAAAGGTGATACCGATGACGACCCTCTCGCTGGGCTCGACGCTCTTGAAGCCGTTCTCCGCCATCTCGCCGGTGGATGCTGCGATGCGACTTGAGAAATTGGAAGACGGTGGCAGGGCAGATGAGTCGATTCGATGGCGAGGCGAACAGTCGAGCAACTCTGTTCCCTTTTGGAGGTGCGTTTGATGATGATGATGATGATGATGATGTTCTTTCGGGCGATTTTCCGTCTCGACCAATTTCTTCTCCTCGTCCGAGTCTTTTGGTGGGGTCTTTTTTCCAGAGAAAAAAAAAATATAAATTAAATTAAATCAAAAATAAAATAGAATACTAAAATGCTCGCAGCCTCTTGAAACCCGAACATGACTTGCAAACGGCGCGCTTGTTGGTCGTCGATACTTTGGGAGAACTTGAGAAACTGCGTATGCTTCAGCTCATTCTGGGGTATTTCCACCGCGCTTAGAAGTAGCCTCGACCTTGACCTCAAGTCCCGCCCGTCCCGCGACATTCGGCCCGCTTTTATTTTCTCGACGACGCGAGGCTGAAGCTTTCAAACGACTTGACGCCGCCGAGGAGACGACTCACCATCATCATCATCATCATCTTCTTCTTCATATCCATTGCCGCCTCTCGCCATGGAGCCCGTATTCGTCTTGCCCGGCGATCACATCGATCCCGCCCTCGTCCCGTCTCACCCCAAGAAGCCGCTCCGTCTCGGCCCCGGCATACGGCACGTCCCCCCGAGCGACCTCGTCCCCACGATAGCCGGCCAGCTCATCGCCGACCGCAACAAGAACGCCATCCGCGTCGACACTCCCAATGGACGGGTGAGCTCTCTCTCCTCTCTCCTCTCTCCTCTCTCCTCTCTTCTCTTTTCGGAAGAAGATTGAAGCACCGCTGACAAAACCTCAAGTACACCCCCCGCGTGGGCGAGCTCGTCATCGGCACCGTCCTACGCTCCGCCGCAGAGGTCTACTACGTCTCCCTCTCCGACCACACCGCCGCCTGCCTGCTCCCCCAGCTCTCCTTCGAGGGCGCCACAAAGAAGACCCGCCCCGTCCTCGCCCCGGGCTCCCTCGTCTACGCCCGCATCGCCGCCGCCGACAAGCACATGGACCCGGAGCTCGAGTGCGTCTCCGCCGCCACGGGTAAGGCTGACGGCCTGGGGCCCCTCGCCGGCGGCATGCTCTTCGACGTGTCGCTCGGCATGGCGCAGGCGCTGCTCGCGCCCAGGAGGACCGGCGGAGCGAACAACCAGCAGCAGCAGCAGGCGCGGCTCGTGGTGCTCGACGAGCTGGCCGCCGCGGGGCTGAGGTTCGACACGGCGACGGGGCGGAACGGGAGGGTCTGGGTCGACGGCGACGGCGCGAGGACGGTCATCACCGTGGGGAGGGCGCTGCAGCAGACGGACCGGGGGAGGCTGGGCGCGGAGGAGCAGAGGAAGCTCGCGAGGAGGCTGATCAAGGAGATGAGCGGCTGAGGACTGGCTGTGGAGGGCGGAAGGAGGAAAAAGAAAAGGCTCAAGGAACGAAAACGAGAGAGAGAGAGAGAGAGAAAGAAAGGAACCCAAGCATCTGATACCCATCTTTTTGACCCTACCTGCAAAGACAACGAGCACCAGACATCATCAAGCATCATTGCAAAAGAATAAACAATTTTATTTTCGGAAGGAAAAAAAACCAATATACAAAGAGCCTCACGGCACGTCCAAATGCCCCCTTGTGAATCAAAATCAACCCGTCACATAGTAGACTCCGCCTCGCAGAAACCCCCAGTCCTCCCTGGCATCCAAGAACAAACTGCTTCGCGCGAGCTCAACCCCCCTTACTCGCAATGCCTGATACATCACAATGCCTCCCCCCCGAATAGTAGTGATTAGTTCGAAAAAAAAAGAGGAAAAAAAAACGATAAAAAATCGGAAGGTAAAAATGTCAGAAAGGATGAGGGAGGGAAAACAAGCCCTGCATGATCCGCCTGGATATCAAAATGGAAAATCGCTCGCTAGCCGCAGCGCAATCCTCATGCGGATGCAAAATGCCCCGATCGTGAACCGTCGTCTCACATTCCATTCATGTCCACGTCCGCCTCCACCGGCTCCGGGAGCCGCTGCTGGTCGATGTTGTGGATCTTCATCATGTGTCGTTTCCAGTTGTCCTTGCGCGGGAACGCCTTGCCCCCCGTCCGCGAGTAGTCGCAGCCCACGATCGAGCAGTGGAACTTCTTCTTCCTCTCATGCCGGTCGTTGATGTGCCGCTGCAGGTGTGTCTTGGTCCCGAATCCCTTGCCGCACCCGGAATACGGGCACTTGTGATCCTTGCTGTGGTACCGCTGGTGGTGCCTACAAGTTTGTGTCAGTCGTCGATCAGCTGTTCTGTGCGGGAGGAGGAGTTCAGGGGATTTGAATCGGACCCACTTGAGTTTGTGGGAAAGGTCGAATACTTGGTGGCAGCCGGGCTCGTCGCACTGGTACACGCCCTTCCTCGGCGACTGCGCGCCTTGCTGTCCCGGCTGAGGCGACCCGCTCAGACGATAATCGTAGCTCCCGCCCGACTCCGGCGACGGCGTGTCCAGCTGCGTCGAAGGCGTGTTCAGCGAAGAGACGTCCGTGAACCCCTGCGCCATGAACGGCGGTGACTGCTCTGACGTAGTATAGCTCGCACTGATCCCGTCGGGGTGGAGCATGGTCTGGCCGTCCGGTTCGGCAGTGGTGTCCTCCGTCGCCTCTTCGGGACTGATCAGCACTTTTGGAGGCTGCAGGGCCACAAATGTCTGGATTGACGCCTCCTGCGGCGACGTCCTCGGCGTCGGCAACGAATACGGCGCAGGGTCCGCCGCTGTGGCCTCCGGCTTCGAGGTCGGCTTGCCGGGCGAGAGCTCGTAGGATCCGTACAGCTCCTGCTCCGTCCGGTACCAGTGCTCCGTCTCCGTCGACGCCGGCATGATGTCCATCGGATTCACCGTCCCGGGGGCCGGACATGCCGGCGGGGACGGCGCTCCGGCAAACCCCTTGCCAGCGTGGAATGACGAGTCCGGGATGTCGATCTCCGCCGGGGCTTTGGTAGTGGTAGTAGTGCTGGGTGGACCCAGAATAGTCGTCGTGACCGGCGTGAGCTCCGTCGGCGACTCGACATGCTCGTCGGGTGCCGTGATGATCGGCTCCTCCTTGATGCTATCGGGTATGGTATCTGTCGTCTGGTCCCTGCTGCCCTTGTGATGAAACATGGATATTATGTGGTGCCGCAGGGAGCTCCCTCGTGTAGACTTTCGTGCGGCGGCATCGGCGTCGACTTCGGCCATCGACGCCGGCTCCGTCCTCATGCCGAATGCCTCCGACGGTATAGACGGACTGTAGTAATCCGCACTCGTCCCCTTCAGCACGCCCGGCTCGAGATCCTCCGAGGGCCGGGGCGCAAACTCCCCATCATAGCATCCCAGCTGCGGGAACGGCGCCGCCTGCACCCGGTAGTTCCCAGCGTCTGCCCAACCGCCGCCGTCCTCCGCCCCGAGCTGACCACCCGGCGGTGCCCCGTTGTAGAACGTCCTCGGCGTCGCCCATCCCATCTGCCCGCCCGGAGGCTCTGCTCCGCGCGTCGATTCGGGCCCATTCCGTCTGAACGACGAGTCCGACGACGGTCGGTGCTGGCCCCTCTCGATCTGACCATCGGGCTCCTTGGGCTCGGCAGCAATCTCCGCCTCAGGGTCGAACGGCGTATCACTCGCGCCGCTGCTCCTCTTCCTCCGTTTCAGGTAGTGCACCACGAATGGGTACAGGCAGAATATCAACAATAGGACCCCGAGAATCACGCCGACCGCCGTGCCTGCAATCGCGCTCCCTCGCATGTGGTGCCGCTTCGTGAGGGCTCGCCGGACGATCGAGCTGCTATCCGAGGACATCGTCGTGGCTCCGGCGGCCCATGATGTCGACGTCGATGTCGATGTCGATGTCGATATCGATGTCGATATCGATGATCGCAGCAGCGGCGGCGAGGGACCCATCACGGCCATCGTGGGGTCCAGTCGGGAGGCCGCCGCCGCCCACAATCTTTGCAAGGCTCTCGATGGAAGCGCCCTATGAGGGTGCCTGGGGCACACGCAGCCCGTGTTCCGGTTTCGTTGAAATTAGGACGATGGGGGACTCCTTCTCATGACATAGATGGGTGTTCTTCGAATTGGCATCAGCTCATTCTCATGATGACAGATGAGAGACAGGTCGTCGAAGGGCAATCCGGGCCCGGAGAAGCGAAGCAATGGGATGATGGGTTCTAGATGATGTTTAAAGGATAGTTAGGACATCTCGTCGGCGGGCGTGCCGTCCCATCGGTGGCGTCCACGCTGATTGTCAGCCCCGAAGCCAGCTCAATCCCTCCATATGCACTTATCAAAGGCGCAGGGATCCCGGCGCTTGCAGGGTCTCTGGAGTCTTGGTCCAGGGACTGCGCGTTGTACTCGTACTCGTACTCGCAGCAGCCACGGCCGGTGGGCTGGCAGAGAGGGAGAGGAAAAGACAAGGCCAGCTCGTACTCGTACGCAGCGACCCGGTGCAACACCCGGCCATGATTTGCCGTCGAGTGCAACCCGTCTTTCGTGCATATCGCACCGGGCATAACGGTCCATCCGCATTGGGCACGAAATCTGAGGACTGCGAGTGACTGACTGGGCCACGGCGGGGCCGATCGTGATGGGCTGGTCCAGGAGACCCGTCCAGGCGCCTCACCTTGGCACGAACACCTCAGAGACCGGCACGTTTTCCCTCTGTCTCAAAATCTCGAGACATGCAGCTGCGGGGTCATTTCGTGCACAAGGTCGTGTCAAGAAAGCGTTGCGGAAAGCGTTGCGGGATCGACGGCCATCGAAGGCCCTTTCTTGAGCCTGGCAGCCATTAGCGTTGTGGTCAAGGTCCAATTGGTAGTTCAGTTCCGCCTCGACTGTGCCTCTCGAAATTCCCCGGCTTCATTGACCCTCTGCCGAACTTCTCATACTCGTACCGGTACATGGGAAGACTCCAGCCAGCTTGACCAAAATTTCATTCATGTTCGCAACAAAAGCCCCCAAGACTCGACCTCTCCCCCAATTTCCAAATGCGGGAACAGCTATTCTAAACTCGTCGTCCCTCTTTCCCCTCGACTGGTGGCCTAGAAACCGAGGACATGCACAGACTGACAGAGCTCATCGGTGGCGCCAATCTGACTCAAATATCCCTTCGCTTTGGCGTCGTCCCAAACCTGCGAGACGTACGTGGATCTCTGTCGACGATTCTTCGACACTGCGCCGGGATGCATGAGGATGATCTCCGCCTGTCGAGCACGTGTGATGGCCACGTTCAGACGGAAGCGATCGTCCATGAATCCCACCTTGGTCGTCCTGACCATGTCGAGAAAGACCACGTCCGCCTCACACCCCTGAGCCTTGTCAACAGTCAACACTAGGACCCTCGTCTGCCATTTCTTGGGCCACGTCTTGACAATCGACTGGTATTCCACAAAGGCCGTTCGGTAGGGTGCTTCGATGAGAATGGTCCCTGGCTCCCTTGGGTCCCCCGCGCTGCGAAATTGTCCATCGCTGAGCAAAAACTTCGTCTGCCGAATGACCCATTCTTGGTGGACAGGATTCCAGAAGGAATTGCGCCGCTCTTCTTCCTGGCTTCTCCGCAATGTCACAACGAGACGGTTCTCATAGACCGGCTTTCCGTCATTGAGCCTGTCCAAGTACCCTTGCAGATGCATCGTACTCGGCGGATATCTGCTCGGTCTTCCGAGACCGGAGATCATTTCACTTTGATAGAACATGCGTGAAGGCAATCTATGCAGGTTGCCGCGAGCTCGATTATTGACGAGCAATTTGTTCTTCAAAGCACCCGATGCCTCTGCTCTCGCCATTGTGCTCAGCCTCAGCTGTTCCGCGTATGGATTGAACGTCAGATCGAGCTTAGCCGCTTCCGCTTGACTGCCGGACTTCACAAAGGGGCGAGTCTGGTTGACATCTCCAGTGAAGATCCAGGCGGAAGGGTTGTAGTAAGCGAGTGGGATCAGACTGGTGAGCTCTCTCGCGTGGGGCGCCTCGTCCATAAAGACGATATCAGGCTTGAAGAACTTGGAGAAGTTTCCGGAGGCAGCCACCGGGGTCGTTGCCAGAAAATCGATCTTCGACAGCACGCTTCTGTACAAGGATGACACAAGGCCTTTGAAAGAGCTCTGCTCTTTGTTGGATAACGCTTGGCCACTCTCCATCTTCTCGAGAAGATCCTTCAAGGGGATCAAGGCCTTGCCTTGATATCGATCAAAGTATTCCCACGCGGCTTCGTCCAGCGTCGGAGCCTTCCTCTTGTCGCGTTTCAGGGTGGTCTGTCGCGCGAGGCCAGCGGCGGTCAGGAATTCCCTTGTAAACCGAGAAGCCTGGGTCTCCTCGGCACTCTTCACTTTATCGCTGTTTCGCACCTCGTGGGGCCATCCATACATCCGGACGACTTTGACGGGAAGATTGGCCGCCTGGCATAGGCTCTGGTATCGATCAGCCGCCTGGGTGACTGTCTCGTTTATATCGACGAGAAAGAGAATCGGGCTGAAGCGTCTATTTGACCCGACTCGCTGGCCGGAATGAATTAAGCCGGAGACGATCATGTTCCACTCGGTCTTTCCGGCTCCAGGACATCCGTTGACGAAATGGAGTCCATAAGGCATCCTGGCGAGGGCATCAAAAGCGGCCCTCTGGTCTCTGTTGAATCTGCTGAACTTATCCATGATGAGCGGAGGAATTGCCTGCATGGCAGGATTTCTCAAGTGCGGAAAGTCCGCGTGCAAGTTGTAATATTCTTTGATTCGATGGAAGTTCTGGATCAGCTCAAAGGCACATCGCGCCTTGTGCGACGGGCCGTCTCCTTCGGGATCGAATTCAGTAAGGCGGCGAAGGGCGGCGATCTCGGCGTCAAATGTGGGCGACTGGGTGCTCCACTCGATGATCAGGGGCTGGCAAAGGTTCTTGTCGAGTTTGATGGATTGGAAATCATCAATGGCCTCGGCGACCTGGAAGTTATCGGGGAGTTTGATCTCGACGATGCGCTTGCTTCCGTCTTTGATCTCCATGGACCGTGGAATGTCAATCTTGAATGCCGCGCAATTCTGGACAAAGCTGGATACTTCTTTTTGATCCTCGTATGGATTGAGCACTCTGGCAGCCTCGAGTGCCGTCAGCGAGAGTGAGCCCTCAGGCTGTGAGATCGGGGCGTCTAGGGAGATCCTGAAGCGATCGGTCATGCTTGGAAAGATGACTTCGGCTTCGAGTGGTTTCTTGACCAGGAAAAGCCAAGGCTGGACGAAGGACGTCTTGAGGCCTGGGAGAGGAGCGATCGGCCAAGCTTGGATTTTGTACCCTCGTTCGTTTTCGCGTTGAAGGATTGCCTTCTCATTGACCAGCTCGACAACAGCTCCATGGGCGAGGCGCTTCACGAATTCATCCTGATCTGGGAAAGCAAAAATTGGCTCGACCATCTTCGAATTCGACAATTATCAGCCTGCTTCACGTCTATCCCTCAAGACAGAAAAATCACTGGAACACTCACCGTCTTGGGAAGCTCCTCAATGATTCGAGAGTGACTGAGCTCCATGGCTCGGTCTGGAAGCAAGGTTGACTATGAGAACTTTCAAATGAGTGGTAGAATCCTTCAGCTGCAGATGCAGGGCTGGATGAAATTTTCACATTGACTTTTGTTGTTGTTGTTGTTGTTGTTGTCGTCGTCGTCGTTATCGTGGCGGTAGCCGTAATGGTGGTGGTGGGGGTGGTGGTTGGATCTCCCCTCTGACCCCTTCCCTGAGACAGCAAAGCGAGGGCAAATTGAAGCAACAAAGCCAAGATGGATCAAAACGGGGGGTCAGAAGCATCTGAAGAGTCGCGTGGCAACCAAGAAATCAACCTCTCTCCGGCTGATGAGGGACCAGGACAACCTCGGAAGGGGGAGGAAAACATCAAGGGCGGGGAATTGATTGAGTCGAGATGTGTTTCGTTTTGTTTTGTTTTTCGGGGCACGTGAGAAGGTCGCGGTCTCTTTGAGCCCTGAAGCGACTTCTCAATGACGATGAATCATGGCCGCTCGACTTGGAGGGAAAGAGCGAGCCCGTGCGGGTCGACGAACGGCAGGCGCGCCCACGCTCGGTCTGGGAAGGGGCGACGAACGATCCACTCGGAGGGCGACTGCCTGATTCCAATTCTCCTCGATCGTCTCGTCACGTGGCATCTTCGACCTCAGTTCTTTGCTTCGTCGTCATTGACCTGGAAGTTGCAAGCTTCAAGGTCCTCGGTGATACTTGAGTGCTAAGGTCTCCTTGATTGAATTGTCCCTTCTGAACGAGGCCCAAAACCGGGTCGAGGGCGGGTCTTCTCCGCAAGAATCCTCCAACATCTCGAGAGATACCCTCGCATCATGCTTAGGCGGAGGAGGCCAGGAAATGAGGTAGGTATTAGGCAGCAAGGTATAGTAATACATCGTGTGTTGCTGCAGGAAGGGATTGATCTATAAACCCATCCAGGGGTTCCTGAAATCACTGATGACTCTCGAGAGATGATTTTTGCTGACATTGCAGAGTCTAGGTCAGATCAACAAAAGCGCTACTCCCGCAAGGCGCGTCGATCTCTATAATGTCCTCCATCTCTGGCGATGAGCCGATCCCGATCCCAAAGGACGATTGCCGCGATCCCCGCGAGACTTCCATCACATCGTCACTGTCAACATCCTCATCGTCATCCACAATCACGACGTGGGCATTCCGAGGTGGCCCGACGCCCGAGATGCCGTCCTCCTTCAGGAGCCAATCGCTGAGGTGGCGATACAGGACTTGGACGGTGTTGGGCGGAAAGGCGTTCCCGATCTGCCGTTTGATGCTCGTGATGTTGCCCCTGAAGCGGTGGTTTCGCGGGAAACCCTGGAGACAGGCGTACTCCCGCAGCGTGAAGTCTCGGGTGCCGTCCGGGTAGTACGCGTCGCCGCCGCCCGTGGTGATGGTGCCCATCAACCCATCCGCATTCAGCCGTGGCCGCGGCGGGTGATAGTGCTTCGTGCTGGCGACGTTGTGCAGGTCATCGCCGCGCCTGAGGCCGCTGATGGCTTGCCGGACCGTCGTGAAGCGCTTCAGGCCTCCAGAGCCGGTCTCCGTGTGGGTGTCGTCAGGGAAGGGGGGCAGCCTTTCGCCGGGCCCCGCGGCGATCATGATGAGACGCTTCCGGCTCTGAGCGAGGCCCCACGCGGCGAGACGGACGATCTTCCAACGGACCGAGAAACCGAGCTCGGTGAAGTCACCGATCAGGCGGCTCAGATAGTTGCCGTGTCGGTCGTGCGTGATGCCGAACGTCTGCTCAAGCGTGATCAGACGTGGACGCAGCTTGTCGATCAAGGTGTGACAGCTGAAGAGGGCGAAAATATTCGCATCGTCATTGGCAGACACGTGGGTATGCGCCGGGGAGAAAAACTGGCACGGCGGCGAGAGGTGCAGGACGTCCGGTCGCATGATCCTGTTCTTAGTGGCCCGGATGGACTCATCGATGGACATTTTGAACAGTTCCGCGCTGAAGTTCAGCTGGTAAGTGTCCCACACCTCGGGCGACTTATCCACGGCGCCCTGGATGTGAAACCCCGAGCTCTGAGCGCCGCGAGAAACGCCACCCGCCCCGGAAAAGGAGTCGAACAAGGTGTATTTTTGGCCGAATTCCCGCATCGTGAGCATTGTCTCGGAAGCTCGCTGGTTTACCGGCTCGAGACCGGAGGCACTCGGCCGCCACGAGCCCCCCCTGATGCGGCCACCACGCCATCGATTGCGGATCAGACCCTCCGACTCCCGATGCTGCTGCTGCTGACTGACCTCACTCTCGTGAAGACGTTCAAAGGCGGTCTCATCGGGTCGGCCAGTCCTTCCTTGGGGCGTAAAATACGTGACCAGCTTCCACCGACAGACGAGGTGCCCGTGGAGCTCGACCATGCGTCTGCGGAGATCGCCATCCTCGATGTGCTGGAACAGAGCCCAGGCGCTGTACTTCTGGTCTCGGTACAAAGAATTTGTGAGGATGAGTGTTCTTTTCTTGAAAATCGCCCCCGGACGAACATCCACGAGATGAGGTTGGGCGGCCACCTTTCCCAGGCGCTGGATGTGCAGGATCATACAGAGCTCGTTGATCTTCTTGAGCAGCGACCCGGCCAGTGTCCGCGACCGAGCGAGAGGGACGCCGCGAATCCTTTTCGTCCCGGCCCGGTCCTGCGCGATGATCTTGACGAGGACGAATTCGACTTGGTAGGCCCCGAGGGAGAAGGGCTGGACCTGGACTAGGTCCTCGCAACGGATGATGGTGCCGCACGTCAGCCTGAAGGACTCGAGAGGCAACTCGCCAGCCTGCAGGAGGCCGGGGGACGCGAGGTCCGACTCGTATGCATCGAGGTCGATGACCTCGTCTCTGTACTCGGCAGGCTCCGATGTTTCTCGGCCGACTGTGACGGAGGACTCGACGCTTGAGCTTCTTGAAGTCCGGAAAGAGGAGGAGAGGAATTGGACGTCGCCCTCGCTTGTGTGTCTGCGGAAAGTGCGTGAAGGAGGCATTTCGAGGGCGGTAAATGAATTGCAGATGCAGATGCAACGGCCCGCGTACATCGATGATCGGGAAGGAAATATGAAGTGGTCAGGGCTGGTTCGAGGAGAAAGGAGAGGGGCGAGAATTCTCGAGGCTCGGGTTGGGTGAATATGGTGGAGGCGCTGAGCCGAGGCAGCGGACAATGAAATCAAGGAAGAAAGGGATAGTTCAGCCAGAGGAGATCGCAATTTCTGCCGTCTCCTCAAATCTGAGGATGTTTTGACAGCGTGCTGAGGCGGCGGATAGCCGCATATTTCTGGGCCGGGAGGATCTTTGACTGAAGTGCTCTCTCCAAGAAGCTCTGGAAAAGGAAGCTTGATTCTTGTCTATTGACGGAGGCCACGACTTCAAAAAGAGCATCATTCTTTCTTCCACGAGCTTGGTGGCTGGGCTTTACTAGATGAAGCTCACCTTGAGACAAAGATGACGCCTGGAAATGGCAAGCAGGTCTCAATGCCCCGCCAGTATCGGGCATCACGAGGATATCAGAAGTGAGATGCGAGAGTCGAGTCCAACTAGGTAGTATCACTTGACGCAGGGTGTCTGCTGAGGTTCTCACTTCACTTTTCCTGCCTGATATCAGGCTCACAATAGGAGGTCATAGGAGGAAGCGAAGGTTATTGGAAGTGAAAATCAATACTTGTCTCCTCAGATACTCCGAAATTTTTCTATCATGGGAAAAAGAAACACCACCGTGTTACTATGCGGAGTCAGATAGTAGGGTTGGTTTGGCTGATTACCCCTGAGGTGCAATGCAAAGTCTCCATGTAAGAAAACAAACAAGCGTGGATGGGCCTGTATTTACGTGAAATCTATATCAAAGTTGCAAGCAATTCGGCATCTATGGAACATGAAAGAGATGTCAGTCAAAGCTGCCCGTCATGTCACTGACAGTGGCCATGCCTGTTGGATTCAAGCCCGGACAAGGGGCCAAGTTGGGCTTGATGCCCTGCAGCGGGAGTGGCTTGGGCCCGGATGCACATGCGGGACCTGCTGGCGGCCCGGGCCCGCATACGATAGATCTATGCAGGTGTATGCGGCTAAGATGTCCCCGATCGTGGAGGTGACGCCGGGCCGGCGGATGGCCATTCCTTGTATATACGTAGGACATACCTGGACTCGTACTCGTACCCGTATGGACATGCTGCTGCTAATATCCAGGGGTCGGGATTGGAAAAAAAAAAGGGGGGGCGCGCAGTCGGGCAAGACATGGATGACGCAATTTTCAGCGCGACTCGGCTTCCATGTCCGCACGAGGACACGACCTACCCCATTATCTCTTCCTCGCCACCGGGAGGCGTGAAGCAAAGAGCTGAAAACAAGCTCCTCTTGGCGCGCCGTAGGCGGATGCAGAGGATGGCAAGATATGGCCACCTTTGATCGGATTTGGATTTGCTTGCGTCCAATCTGCCGAGTGAGTGCGCTGCTGATCAGGATCTGGCGCTCGACATGCCGACGTCGACAGCTTCACCGACAGAAAGCCAGCGCAGCTGGCTCTCGTCTGCATCGTCATGTCTCTGCCCGTCGTGGCGATGATGCCCGGGACGCCAGCCCGTCGAGCATCCAGCAAGAACATTCGGGAAGCATAAAAGGTCGATGCTTCGCCCTCCTGAAACCTAGTCTCCCCATCCTCCAGCATCAGCTTCATCCAACAATCCAACAATCCAACAATCCCGAACATCCACAGCCACGATGACCTCGTGCACTGACATCTCGCAGCCCTCAGCGCCAGGGAGCTCGTCCTCTCGGGTGGCGCGGACTGCTGCACCTGGGAGGGATGCGCGTACTGCGAGTACGGAGCCTGCGTCCTGACCAAGAGCACCGCCGAGGGAGTCTGCCCATACAAGTCGGGCACGCTGCCCGCGCCCATCCCGGCCGGCGAGAAGTGCTGCGTGGGCGCAGGCTGCCAGCCCTGCCACTATGGAGAGTGCATTCCCACAGCCATCCTGATCGGCCATGAAGGCTACTGCCCTTGGCCCAACACCGGCTCAGGTACGTCCATCCTTGAGATATCAGCTTCCTCGGCACAGTGGGAGATGTATTCGTACCAATGCTGACCGGCGAGAAGACGCTGGAATCCTTGACCCCGGTTTGGCCTGCCTGCCCGGCGACTGGTGCCGCTTTGGCGAGTGCGTCCTGCTCCCGGGAAAGCCCGGCGGGAGATGCCCTGACGAAGGAGGTAAGGCGGCCCTTGAAAGGCAGAAGAAGACGGACGGGACAGAGCATGGAGGCTGACTTGGGCCACTCGCAGCGACCAAACCCTTCCTGGACCAGGGCGACAAGTGCTGCGTGCAGGCCAGCTGCGCTCCCTGCGCGCCTCCCTATTACTGCGAGATGTTGGCGAGGCCCAACGTGCACAACTACCCCCCCGGGACATGCATGTTCAACTGAGGTGTCTTGCGGGAGGGAAGACGTTGGGTTCTCGTCGAACGTCGGAACGTCAAACGTCGGAATGTCTTTTGGGGGGGGTGGATGAGCGATGGCGCGTGATGGCTTTCTTCTGTCTTGACATGACCTGATGCGTAACGATTAAATTTTAATTCACTGAGATGTCTGAAGTTTCTCTCCCTCCGTGGCAGCCATGTCTTTTGCCCATGATGTTCGTTTTGTTGGCAGGATCTGAAATGTGAAGGCGTCGTCGAGGCCCCTGAACGTGGTCGCGATGCTCGTCGTTGGTGTATTCTTTCTCTCTCTCCCAAATCGACTATGCCGTGCTGCGGGTCTCGAACATCAAGCTCTCTCCTGTGTCGTATATCTGGCCTTGGGCAACTCGAGTCAAGAACATGCTTCACTCCTTCGAAGGCCCCGGCTCCATGGAGAATGATGGGCGATTCCATCTCAGCATCGAGAAGCTCGAGGAGGACAAGCGATCAAATCACGTGGCTTGAGCACGTGATTTTTTTTAATGCTCCCGTTCCGACGTTAAGCCGCGAATATGTAGACGAAGCAGAACATCAGGTCCTCCTTTTGAGCTCTGAGAACTGCCCTTCTGTACAGGTAACGATATGATCATGGACTTCACTGGTGCAGCATGTGAAATGCAAGTGTAGATCCGTCGTGACGAAAAAGAGGCATGCAAGGCTCGTCACTGTTTGATGCTCTGCCTGAGACGCCATGTGCGAGTTTCATACGCTGTGCAATTCTCTCTCCTGACTTGGCAGGGGACAGTGCGACAAGTGAAGTAAAGGATACTTAATCACGACCGCCAAAATACGCCCAGATCAACAGTCTTCTCTACCTCCAAGCCTCCCCAGCAACCGATAAGGCCATCAAAATCCGCACCAGACACTTTAGCTCCTGGCACCCGCCTTCCCTTCTCCTACTTCTGATAGAAACTTGAAGTCTCGAGGTCTTGAAGTCTGACGTTCGTCCTTGGTCCTTCATCATCCTTCATCCTCGATCTTGCTCCCTTGACCTTTGAAGGATCTTCGTCTCAAGGGCTTCCGTCGTCATCTTCCGACTGCCCATTCCATCTTGCATTGTTGGATCGTCTTCTGGAGGCAAGCCTTCCTTCGGGAGTCTTCGGGAGTCTTCCGTCAACAAATCGCCCCGCCGAAAACGCGAAAACCCGAAAAGGCGACGCGGTCGTGGACCTTGCATTCAATCCTTTTTTTTTCTTCGGGTGCCCCTCTTCAGGCGATCGGGAAGAGAGCTTGGGGTGTTGGTCTTGCTTTTGAAATTTGATTATTCCATCACAGTCCTTCCCGAATCATCGAACAGTCGCAGCAACCGATCGATCGGTTCTCACTTTGGATGCTTGCGACTCGTTGGGCCATCAAAACACTTTCCATCCTCTCCAGCCAGAGCCGAAGCGATCGGATCGACACCAAATAGCTGCGAGCTCTTGCGACCGAACCTGCCGTCATCGAACGCCATCTTCATCTCCCTCCAAAGGGCGCAGCACAGACTGGACGACGGTTCCTGACATGGGCTGTGCTCTGCTCCACCAACTATAATGGCCGAAGTCGAAGAGGTGCTGGTGGAATGGTTCGACCGGTACCAAGGGCTCGAAGTCGACTTCCATCTGCTCTGCCCCCGCATCAGCGACGATGATGACGAAAACTACAAATCCCTCGAGGACCCCGAGTCCGCCATCACCGTCGACGAAAAGAAGGCCCGGATACGGAACGCAGACGAGAGGATAAAGATTACGTATTGGAACAGCTTGATATTCGGCTTCGACAAGGAGCATGCCGGCAAGTGGCTGAATGATTACACGGGCCGGCTCGAGAAGTGTCTCAGGGGCTGCCCCGATTGTGTCCTCAACTGGCACATGAAGCGCGCGCAGTATATGCGCCAGTTTTCCGAGTATGTAGAACCTCTCGCACTCGTCATGGAGGGAGGGAGGAAGGGAGAGAGAGAGAAAGAGAGAAAGCAAGGGAGGAGAAGGAAGAAAAGAAGGGAAAAAATCAGAGGATCGGGAAAGGAAGGGGAAAGAAATCCCACTGGGGAATTCAAGAGCTGACAGAATCTCCAGGAAATGGAATGAAGAGGTTGTCTACCAGATGCAGACGCTGCTCGATGAGCGAGACGTTGCCAGGATCGGCCAGAACATCAACTGGGCCCAGCAGTTCATAGAGAAGATCGAGGCCTCCGGGACTACCTTCAAGAAGTCCCTATTCGGAGAGCGTCTGGGCGAAGTCCACATTGCCGTCTACGAGGCGCTCTGCTGCATCGCCTACCTGAGCGACGACCAGAATCGCGCCGTCTTCCAATATGTCTTCATGCGCCTGCAGGGTAAGACGTACCTCAAGCTCGGGACCAAGGATCCGCTGCCGGGCATGTCGTGGTTTCTCTTCGATCAGAAGAACGATGATCGCCGTCACTGGGCCAAGGAGAACTGGAAGAACATCGACACCGGCCTCATGACCGAGGAGCAGTTCGACTGGGCCGTCAGCGGCGCCTTGATCGGCGCCATGGACGACATCAGCAGGAGAGACCTTAGCCTCGCCAACAGCGACATCTACCTCGAGATCGAGCGCTTCTGGCAGGGCTTCGAGGTGATCCTCAGGACCATGGGCGATGAGCTCATCCTCTCGCGCCTCCAGAGCCTCGAGGTCCGCAGCGGCTGTCCCAACATATACGACCTGCTCTTCCGCCACATCCAGCATTGCTTCTCCGAGGGCGTGCTCGTCGTCTCCATCCGTGTACTAACCGGCTTCCTCAGGAAGTCGCCAAAGGCAATCTGGAGCTTCCTCGGCGATGCGCGTCCCACAGTCATCGCCGACATCTTCTTCGCGAGCCCCGTCTACAAGACACTTCTCCGCCAGTCTCTCGAGGAGTGCTGGGACTCCCCGGACTCGGGCTCTCAGTCCACGCCTTTCCCAACCTCCTGGATCGCGCCGTGGCTCCAGTCTATCACGCGGGATCGCAGATACGATGCATGCGAAGTCCTGATGCATACTCTCTTCGGGACACTCGCAAAGGACCCCGCCATTGGCGAGCCAGGCCAGGCCGCCTGCGTTCGCGCCGGGTTCGACGCTCTGACCTTCACGATTAGCTCCTACCTGGACCCAGAGGTCCAGATCGTCTCGGGAAGTGCCCATCTCTATGCGAGCGCCGCTGCCGGTCTTGTCGTCAAGCACATGGAGCTCATCATCACGAGCATGAGCAGACCAGTCGCGGGAAACGGCCAGGCAGGGGGCTGGACAACCTTCAAGGTTGCTGATGCCGCCCAGGACCTCATGATCTCGGCCGTGAAGCTCGACATGAAGCTCCTCTCGGAAGAGCACCTGGCCATCCACAACAGCAAGCAGCTTCAATCCGCCATCACGCGGGATTCAAAGGCATTCTGGGAAGGTATCCTGGAGGTCTTCGACGCCTCGCCAGATCAAGTCCCACTGGCCAAGGAGATCCTCGTCGCCCTCGCTCCTTTGGTATCAGTCGAGCAAATCAGACCCCGGAAGCGGACACCCAAGCTCGACGAGGCCAGCCAAAGATTCAACACGATTCTCACGGGCATCGCGGACGTCCTAGCCAGGCTCCTCGGACGAGTTTCCGAGCTAGATGCCATTCAGCTGGGCGAGCTTTATTCGGACCTGCTGCCATTCCAGGTGACCACCGGTCTCTCCGTGCACGAAAATTCCGACATTGCCGAAGCATCAGCCGAGGTGCTCAAGAGTTGGACCGGAGAGCTCTCGCGTAGCGGCGCCCTGGAGCAGATGACCCAGCTTCATCCCGAACAGACACTCGCCTCCATCGTGTGGACGCTGGAACGCGTTTTGAGGCCGCCGTTCCCCTGGGGCCCAATCAGGCCCATCTTGAACATGAGTAGAGACGTTCTCCGTGGTCTCGCAGATCCTTCGTCGGGTGTGCTTCGAGTCAAGAGCTTGGACTCAAAAACAGCCGCCGCCGTCCTGCGTTGGTGGAACGAGCAGTGGCGCTTCGTGTCCAAGGCCTGTCTGAACATCGAGCAGTGGTCTTTCTACATCCCGAACAGCATCATGACCGAGTTCTGTCGAGAAATCATGGAGCTTGCAGAGGCTCTCATCGCCGAGGATGGCTTGTTCACCTCGGCCACCGCCCTGGGCAGGGACGAAAAGGAGGTCATGGTGAAGATTCTGGCCCCGGCCAAGGACAATTTCCGAGGCATGGAGAACATGATTCGCCTCAAGGATCACTGGCTTGTCGATGTCACTGTCCGCGTCTTGTGCAAGATCTTGAAGCGACTCCTGGAGACCAATCTCGAGATCAATCCGGGCTCCCGCAAGCTTATAACGGATGCTTGCCTGCCCACCGCCACACCGGGGAAATACATCCGGACCACGAACTTGACGGACCAGCAACGAGCAGAGCTCCTCCAAGCCCTCGGCCAGAAAGATGAAGAGGTTCAAATCTATCAGCTTGGCAAGAAGGCGCAGGCTGTCGAGGAGGAGAGACTGAAGGAGAAGGCGAAGAAGCAAAGCAAACTCGACGCCTGGTCCAAGTCTGCTCCCTCCACTCCCGCCAGCTCATCTCAATCCCGGACCAACCGAGACGACGTCATGGAGATGAGCAAGTCCATCGAAAACCCGATCCTCAAGCAGATCGAGGCCGCCAGAGTCGCCAAAGTCAAGGCGGCGGCGGCAGCCTCCAAACCGGACCAGAAAGCAATCTCCGCCCTCAAGGAGAGCAGACAACGCGAGAAGCTGGAGAAGGCGAGGAGGGACGCAGAGGCCATTGCCCGGGCTCGCCAACTTCGCGGGGAGATCGTCCAAGGCGAGGGCTCCAGCTTGGCCGGCCTCGGCCTGCTGGGCAAAGATCACTCGAGGTCCGAGATCATGGTGAACAGCTCGGACGAGGAGTCGGAGAGCGACGAGTCCGAGGACGGCGACGACCATCAGCTGGCCGCCCTTAGCAACGGCGGCCTCAAATCCCTGGACGAGGCCGAGAAACGCCGCCTGCAGGCCATGCGCGACAAGGTGCGCCGACCGGTCAAGAAAGTCAGGCAGCAGCGGTCAGTCAAGGAGATGAGAGCGCGGCTCATCCCTCCCATGGACAGACTCCACAACACCATCCTCGCCTGGGACATCTTCCACGCAGGCAACGAGCCCCCCAGCGGGCCCGCCGCCTCCTCTGTGGCGACCAAGTACAATGACCCCATGTCATACCGCGAGACCTTCTTCCCGCTCCTCGCGTCAGAAGCCTGGCGCTCCTTTGTGACGTCCAAGGACGAGGCGACGAACCCCACCTTCGGCATGAAGATCGCCAGCCGTGCCAGCGTAGATAGTTTTCTGGAAGTGACCTATACCATGCCGGCCGCCCAGAACCGGGAGCGGGGGGTGTTCGATGGCGATATCCTCCTGGTCTCCGAGGCTGAGAGCCCTTTGCTGGAGCCGGCGGCGAGGCACTGCCTCTCCCGCGTGCACCGCACCACCTTCAAGAAGGAGGTGATTGAAATCACGTATCGCGTAGCCTCTCGTGGTAACCCCCTCGCGTCGGTCTTGACCCCCGGCAACACCGTGTACGGGGTCAAGATTACCAACATGGCGACCATCGAGAGAGAGTACGCTGCTCTGGAGTCGTTGCAGTACTACGATCTCATGGACGAGATCCTCAAGGCGGAGCCGTCGCCCATTCTCCGCTACGGCGAGGAGCGAGTAAGCAACTACATGGGCAACTGGGCCCTCAATCGAGGACAGTCCCTTGCCGTGCTGGGTGCCCTGGAGAATGATGGGTTCACTTTGATCCAAGGGTAAGATTTGGATTTTTTTTCTTCTTCTTTCCTCCCAGGCGGGTTTGATCGAGCGATCGATCACCTCTTTATGTTTTCAAGGATTTGAAATGGCCGGCTGACTCGATTCGGATCAATGGGTAGTCCTCCCGGAACAGGTAAAACCAAGACAATCGTGGCCATGGTTGGCGCTCTCCTCTCGGATCGCCTGGCCCAGAATCCCATGGAGGGCAGCACGGCGCTCGGCGTCCCCGTCAGACCGGCCGGCGCGCCCCTGGCGAACCAGGCACGATCGAAGAAGCTGCTCGTCTGTGCCCCGAGTAACGCGGCCGTGGACGAGCTGGTCCTACGTCTGAAACAGGGCGTGAAGACGAGCAGCGGCAAGCATCGCGACATCAAGGTGCTGCGCTTGGGGAGAAGCGAAGCCATCAATGCCGCGGTCAAGGACGTGACGCTCGACGAGCTCGTCAAGGCGCGGCTCGAGGGCGACACGACCAGGGAGAAGGCCAGGATGGACCGCGAGAAGCTCCACGAGGAGGCCGCCAAGATCAAGGACCAGATCGCGGAGCTCAGACCGCAGCTCGAGGCGTCGCGGAGCCTCAACGACCGGACGCTGCACACGTCGCTGTCGAGGCAGTTTGACGAGCTGAAGCGGAAGCAGATGCAGATCGGCAAGCAGATCGACGCGAACAAGGACAGCGGCAACTCGATCGCGCGCGAGATGGAGCTCCGGCGGCGGCAGGTGCAGCAGGAGATCCTCAACTCGGCGCACGTGCTGTGCGCGACGCTCAGCGGCAGCGGGCACGAGATGTTCCGGAACCTGGACGTGGAGTTCGAGACGGTCATCATCGACGAGGCGGCGCAGTGCGTGGAGCTGAGCGCGCTGATCCCGCTCAAGTACGGGTGCTGCAAGTGCATTCTGGTCGGCGACCCGAAGCAGCTGCCGCCGACGGTGCTCTCGCAGTCGGCCGCGCGGTTCGGCTACGACCAGAGCCTGTTCGTGCGGATGCAGCAGAACCACCCCAAGTCGGTGCACCTGCTGGACATGCAGTACCGCATGCACCCGGAGATCAGCCTCTTCCCGAGCCGGGAGTTCTACGAGTCGCAGCTCCAGGACGGGCAGGACATGCTGCAGCTGCGGCAGGCGCCGTGGCACCGGGACGTGCTCTTCTCGCCCTACCGGTTCTTCGACGTCCAGGGCGTGCAGGAGAAGGGCCGCAAGGGCCAGTCCCTGGTCAACACGCGGGAGCTGGAGGTGGCACTGCAGATGTACGAGCGATTCCGGCGGGAGTACGGGTCGTGCGACCTGCGGGGCAAGATCGGCATCATCACACCGTACAAGGCGCAGCTGTACGAGCTCAAGAGCCGCTTCTCGGCGCGCTACGGCGAGGACATCACGGACACCATCGAGTTCAACACGACGGACGCGTTCCAGGGCCGCGAGTGCGAGATCATCATCTTCTCCTGCGTGCGGGCCAGCTCGACCGGCGGCATCGGCTTCATGACGGACATACGGCGCATGAACGTCGGCCTGACGCGCGCCAAGTCGTCCCTGTGGATCCTCGGAGACTCGCGCGCGCTCGTGCAGGGCGAGTTCTGGCGGAAGCTCATCGAGGACGCGCAGGCCCGCGACAGGTACACCCAGGGCGACATCCCGTCCATGTTCCGCGGCGCTCTCGAGCGGGCCAAGGCGGGCGCGTACGCGGCGGCGACGCCCGTCAAGCCCGCGGCGCTGATGGACGTGGTCTCGCGGGACTCGTCGCGGCCGAGCTCGAGCGCGGGGGACCTGCACTCGGATGCCTGTACCGACTCCGGGAGCCCCTTCAGCAATCCCGGCCTGGGCTCGGACCCGGTGCCGCGGTCGGGCGGGCCCCCCGTCATTCACACCAACGAGAGGAACTCGGCCGGCGATTTGAAGAAGCGGCCGAGCGAGGGATGGGAGTCGAACCACGGGCCGGTCAAAAGGGTGAGCCGCCAGATGGAATCCTCGATCATTCATGAATGAGTGACTAGGTACCTGTATCATCGACGCATTGAAAAAAAAACTAACGTTGAGATGGCAGGTCGCCGCGGACAGACCCTGGAGCGGGGGCGGCTTATCGGGCAAGTTCAGCCAGAGGCCGAAGCAGCAGCAGCCGCCGAAACCGCAGGACCCTTCGGCCATGTCGCTGCTCGGCCTGGTGCCGCCGGAGCGTCCGCCGCCGATACCCGACCCGCGCGGCACGGGAGGGCCAACGCCCGGCCCGTCGAACGGTGGCAGCAGCAATTCGGTGAGTCACAGATCCGATGCCCCTCATGCGAAGGATGATTTGCTGACCCACGCGTTCCCTTCCCAGGAGCAGCACAACGGGCCTCCGATGCCGCCGCGGAAGAAGAAGAAGCCGAATCCGTTCATCCAGAAGAGGAGATAGGCATGAAAAAGTAAACTATCCCCTTTATGCGGTCCTTTTTCTATTTCCTTTCCTTTCTTTTCTTTTCTTTTCTTTTCTTTTCTTTTCTTTTCTCTTCTTTTTTTTTTTGTGGCATCAACTCAACCCCTCATCCGTACCCATCGCATACTTGCGTCACCGATCTCTTTCTTCTTCCTACACTAGAATCATACTCGCATTAGAGGAGCATTTGCTAGGCGTTGGGTCAAAACCCAGGTACATGGCTTGATGGACACGGGCAGGCGGGGCGGGATGGGTTCCCGAGCATGGGGGCCACAGAGCGGTTCTGCTCAGCTCGGTCGCTTCGGCGGAGGGCGCGAGTCGTGCGCGAAAGGATGATGCGTTTGGGGGATCTACGGCATGGGAAGCGATCTCGATGAGTCGATGGCCTTGCTTCTTGAAGAGAGTCTGGGTTGGGGCCTTTTGAGATCAGGGGAATAGGAGGCGTGACTCGTGAGTGAGATGCAGAAGAGTGCCGCTTGGAGACTCGGTGAAGTGGTCGTCCAGGTCGAAGCGACTCTTGGGCCCTGCGAGTGAGGTCGTCGGCTACCTTTCAGGTGGTGCAAACGCATCTGCCTGGCACATACATATCCTCGTGCCCGTTGAGGACATACCCTCTTGATGGAAGGAAAGTAGACAAACAACATACATACATACCGAATCAGGGGGTCGGGGCGTCAGCTGGGTGTAGGGTAGGTACCGGGACCCCCGGGCGCTGGACATTGAGCCCCTGAGTTGAGGTGAGACATGGCAGAGACTTTGACTGGGAGCAAAATACATGTACCTGTAGTCGGGGGCAATAGATCTTGCGAAGCTATACGAACGATCTAGCAGCATTGAGCTGAGACCTCGTGCAAGGGAGGCCTTTTCCGAATGAGATAATATCGTAGCCGTGAAATCTTGGAAGAAATGGATTCCGTACGAGTACGGAGTGGGAAAATAATTCTGAGAGAATGGATTGATTCAAGGCCTCTTCAACCCGGAAAAGCGAATTTCCCGCTCCGTGTTCTTTCTCTTTCTGGGTGCATCCTTCGGGGCCTCACCTTCCCTCACCTTTTCCCTCACCTTCCCTCACCTTCCCTCACCTGCCTTCACCTGTGTTCACCTGCCGCCTCACATGACCTGCCTCTTGCCGCGTTGCCATCCGATTTTCCACTGGATGGAGAAGCATCTGGATCCCGGCGACGAGCTCGGGGCACGGAGCACATCGCAATAGCGCGTGGTCTCGTCTCTCGGAGATTGAGGTCTGCTCGGCGGCCAGGGCGTCCGTCTGTCTGGAGTTCGGACCAGAGGCGCAGGCCTACCTACCTCCCAGGCTCAGGCTCAGGCATAGGCACAGGCACAGGCACAGGCACAGGTGAGCAGGCGACGCGCGCGATTGGTGCCGGTCCGAGGACATACGAGTACGAAATGCTGACTGCCCAGAAATAGGGAGCAAACGGGAGAAGTTACAAAGACCGCGGAGAAGGAAGCCGGATTACGGCAGAGACACGTGCAGAACAGAGGGGCGGAAAGAAAAAGGGCTGCGAGACAAGACGACACCGTTGTGGTCGATTAGGCAAGTAGGAGAGACAGCAGAGGAAGCTCGACCTTCTAGTGCCGGGTGATTGCGTGCATACGAGCTCTCCACGACGGCATTGACGTCGAGGTTTGGGCTGTGGCCGATCCGGCGGCGCGGGATGCGACACGGGGCCTTTTCGATGCGGTACTCATGTACATATGTACTCGTACTGGGCTCGCGGAAAGCTGGGCTTGCGGAAAGGAGATCGAGGAAGAGGGAATGGATGGCGACGAGTTGAGCTGGAGAGCGGAGCGGATGGCTGGGGGAGCGGCAGGGGGTCGCCGACAGGGGGCCCCGTTGGTGCGAAATTTGGGTGACGGCATGCTTTTCGATTGCCGAAAACCCTGCTTGCTGGACTTGCTGGACGGATCGGACAATGGCCCGGGGATTTCAGAAATGGCTTCCCCTCGGGGCGTGTTGGAAAGGAGAACACCAAAGCCCGCGCTCCTCGAAGATTCGAAGATGGGGAAGACGCAGAGGCGGGAGATGTTGGCGGGAGATTATCGTCAGCAAGAGCGGGACGGGCCTGCGGTGCGCCGGCGCTACTAACACCAACACGAGCGCGATGGAGAACGGTGATGATGATGATCGCGATGCACGACATGCATATGTATGAAGGATCATCATGCAGGACGGCCACCACGGGTGTGGGGGATATACGGAGTACGAGGCTGCAGCGCCCTCGCGAGATCCTTGGCCCTGGACACAAAGCCGGCGAGATGAGCCGGGGGGGGGGAGGGGGCCGGCAGAAGCATCGACGGCTGCGAGGCTTCAAAGCAAGCTGAAGAAGACCCGCATCGCATCCATGGTAAGCCCCCTCCCTCTCCCCCGTATCCATCCCGGTGGACCATCGGATCTGACATGATGGCATGCGTCCAGGCAGCGTGTTTCCGGCAATGAATGAGCACATCTCCGTCTCCATCTGCCCCCCCCCCCCCCCCCCCCCCCCCCCCCCCCCCCCCCTCCCCCCCCCCGCCGCCACCTACCCCCCCCCCCCCATCCCTCCCCATCCTCGGCCGCAGTCCGTATTCCTGACGGAACGACCTCCTTGCGATGCCTCATCTTACGGTACGGGGCCCCCACCGGTTTAAATTGCACCCGAGGACACTATCAGATTGGCTCCAGCAGGGCAGAGATGAGGCTCAAACCGAATTGCACTTCTCTCTGCTAAAGATGTTTCACATCGCACCCGCAAGATTCGTCGGCAACGGCTGCAACGGCATGGACGACGGCAAGATATATCGGCTTGTGAATCTGGACCCGTCGTCGGTGCGCGTGCTACGGAGTATATAGGCCGCTGCATGCCCGGCTGGGGAGCCACGCCTCCCGCGATCTTCTCGAGCTCCTCGCCGCTTCTTCTGACACTCGTCGTTCCGCCCGACGCTTGTCTTCCGGCCTCTTCGATTTTCTCGCCTTTTTTTTTTCTCCCTATACTATTTCTTTCCGATTTTCTTCCCCGACTTGTGCGCGTGGGAGTTTAACTGCCTGGCCCGGCCCTTTTTGTCTCTCGCCTCCCATTCCTGTGTCTGCCGCGGCTGAGACAGCAATCACCACACGTCCATGTCGCAGACGTCCCGTCTCAAGACCACGACAAACTGACAACTCCGAGGCAGAGTCGTGCGATGTCCACGGCCCGTCGTCGTTTCTGAGCAGTCACAATTCGGTACGGAGGGGCTGTTGCTCCCGGCGATCTATCAACGCACCATCGGGCCATTAAATGAATCGTCAACGCAAGGGAGGGCCGTCTTCCCTGCTCGTCGCCCGGTCTACCGAGGGACCCCGGGACTGCGCCTGCGCCTGTGCTTGTTTCTCCCGCCATCAGCCGGCGGCACCTTGAGCCCTGGAGAGGAAAAAGAAAAGCAAAGTTTGAGAGAGAGAGACAGACACACACACGGAGAGAGAGTGTGTGTGTGCACGCGCGAGGAAACCTGGCAGGCGGAAGAGACAAGAGGGACGCATAACAGAGACAGGAAGAAGAAAAGAAGGGAAGGGAAAAGATAAGCAAAGAAAAGGAAAAAAAAGAGAGACAGAAACAATTATCGGGAAATAGTGCTCCGCATCGTCGAGATATAAGACGAAATGGCGCTCCCCACGACACCGACCCCGAGCTCCCAGAGGGACAAAACTTGGGGCGCCGGGCTTGTTCACGACTCTCCGCCTTCTCGACTGCTCACTCCATCGCCTCTCGCATCTCACCCGGTCAGCTTTCGGCGGCAGAGCAACATCCCCACCGACCCGACCTCGACGACGGCGAACAACTCCAGGCGGCGCTCCCTGACCATGAATCGACTGACCCAGCCTTCGTACGGACCCAAGATGGCCAGCAACTCGCGTCATCGTCGCAGCATCAGCTTCGGTGTCGCGGCGGAGAAGGAAAACGGCGTCGATGCGGCCGATGGCAGCTATTTCGTTCAAGCGAACACCTTGGCGAAGAAGACCCCCAAGCCTCCGTCGGGCCGCGAGGACTTCTCCGAACTGGTCGACTTCCTGAGCACCACAAAGCCACCGAGCAGCAATTACATGTCCACCCCTTACGATTCTTCCTCACCTCCGGCCCCGCAGCCTCGCGGGCCTACGAGTCCCGGTGATGGTGAGGCCACAGCCGCCGCCGCCGCCGCCGCCGCCGACAAGGCTGCTTCGCGGACTGCAGGCGGAGGAAGATGGTCGATGCTGAGGCGCGTCGGCCGCAAGAACACGACGAAAAAGGTGCCCAAGCCGCTCGTCCTCCCGGAGTCGGCCGTCTCGGGCATCACATCCGGCGGGCATCGCCACATTGCCATATCGATCCCGGTGGAGGGCGTGCCGTTCGCCAAGTCGCCCGAGTCGGAGTACATGCATTTCGAAGCCAACCCGGGCATCAGCGCGCTGCCCCAGATGGAGCCGAGACGGGAGCCGATCAAGATCCGCAAGAGCCTGATCGACATGACCGCAGAGGACGGCGTGGTGACGACGGTGCTGCGCTCGCAAGGGGGAATGCAGAAACCCAAACGGGTCCCGCGGTCCGTCATCTTGACGCAGAATCCGAGATCGCACCATGCCCGCCAATGGAGTCAAGGCAGGATTCCCAACAACAACAACAACACCACCACCACCACCACGAGCTTGAACATGAGCATGAGCATGAATATGGGCCGGTCGTACCACGACCGCCCGGGGATGCCGGCCAGGGGCTCCAGCGTCTCGGCAAGCCGGCCGCCCCTCGGACAGGCCTTTCCCCAGTACAGCCTTGACATGAAGCCGTTGCCGTGGGCGCCACCCGCGGGTATGGCGAGAGCAGTCGGCAGGGAGGGACCCCATGCATCTTCCTTCCATCCGGGCGCGCGCCTCCAGCCCGCTCCCATTGGCGAGGAGACCGCAGCAGCTATGAGGCACCAGGACCGCGCCCCGTTTGCGAAGATGGACCCGATGCCCATCACCACCGCCCCTCTCCCGATCCTTGCGCAATTGCAGCTGAAGCCTATAAATCAAGAGCATCTGGCTGCCAGACCGGTATCGCGCGATTCCATGGACGGCAGAAGGGACAGAGTGCGGGACAAGAAGAGGAGGGACATCGAGGCCCTGCGGAACTCCCTGTCCAGACGCGCATCAGAAGAGGAAGTCTCCCCGAAGAGCGGAGGGCCCACAGCACCAGCACCAGCGCAAGCACCAGCGCAAGCCTCAACGTCCACCTCCCCTACCTTGTTCTTCTCCTCATCAACATCGTCAACAGCACCGTCATTACCACCGAGGCGCGCGGCAAAGCCTCAGCTGGCATTCTGTCCGATCCAGGTGGTTGTGGACGTTGAGCCCATGCCCAAAACGCCCGCCAAGCCTCCGACCTTCCACCTCGAGACGCTGCAGCGCCTGATCGGCGCCCCCCGGCCGCAGCAGCAGCAGCAGCAGCAGCAGCAGCCGCGCCAACAGTCTGTCTCGACGGCGTCGAGCGTCGACGACGAGTGCTTCAGCCCCATGTCGGAGGCGCAGACGCCGCTCACGTCTGTCAGCTCGTCGCCCGAGCAGAAGAAGCCCGCCCCGCGCAAGCCGGCGCGCAGCCGCCAGTCGTCGCACCGCGAGGCGCGGAGGGCAGAGGAGGCGCAGAGGCAGACGCAGACGGACATCCAGATCCAGAAGCTGTACGACGCGTTCCACGAGTCGCGCATGCAGGACGCGGAGCGGCGGATCCGGAGGCTGGAGCGCAACCGCGACGTCTGGCTGCGGGCGCTGATCCCGCTGCTGGACGACATGAACAGCGCGATCAAGGGCTCCAAGGGGGACAAGCACAAGAGCAAGAGCAAGAGCGCCAGCAAGAGTAAGAGCAAGAGCAAATGCACTAGCAAGAGCAAGAGCAAGAGCAAGAGCAAGAGCATGGGTTGGGCGAAGACGCACGCCGCTGAGTCCGAGTCCGAGTCTGAGGACGCGCTGCGCAAGCGAAGCAAGAGGACCCTATTGAAGGAGCGCCTCATGGCCAAGCTATCCGAGCTGGAGCAGCTGGAGGAGGAGACGGACGACAGGTATGAGGATGACGAGGAGGATGA
>NQYQ01000001.1:2688864-2707036 GCA_003055925.1 Escovopsis sp. Ae720 | reverse complement strand
TGGGGGGGTGTAAGAGGAGAGGGGGGGGGGGGGGTTTGGAGAGGGCCGATTCATTCGATCGTCGTCCCGTCCTTTTCTTGTCTGTATACCCAGGAAGGTGGTTAGTTATCTAGTCATAGTAGTAGGTAGTCGGTCATGGAAATGGCTCGCTTTTCCTGCGAAGGCGGCCCATGGAGGAAAGATCGAGATCAAGGCAGATATGTATGTATGGACGGATGGATTGATGGATTGAAGGATGATTAATCTTTGTTGTACGAGTACATACAGGCAGCTCGATCTGGCGGACACATCAATACATGTAGGCCGTTGGATGCGGGCGGGCAAGGCCCTGCTGGAGATGGAAACCTGGACACGCCGCTGTAGGAGCTGGGTGGCCGGTTTTGTCGTGAATGGGAGCGCGCAGTGGGAGGCAGAGCCCGTCAGAGAGTCACCGTCGCGGACCCTTTGCAGCGGAGTGGTTGAGGTAGCAGGTAGGTATATGTGGTGTGAGGTAGTGATGAACAGCGTCGAGGGGATGAAGTCGAGGCTGGTGATGATGATGTTCCAGGAGAGGTGAGGTTCTAGTAGTATGGATTAATCGAGAGATTGAGTCAAGCGGTGGGCGTCATTGCTGGATCGAGCTAGAGTTCAATGTCGTGGCCGGTTACCCTAGAACGACGATGTCGAGGTTCAACCTGGGGTCCAGCCTCAATATATGTATGTAATCACTCAAGAGAACAAAGCGGTGTCAAGCTTTTGGCCGCGTGGAAGACGAATCGCAAAATATGTACCGGTACATCGCAGATCATCATGGATCCATGATGCTATTTGTGGTTTTCTCCGAGCGAATGTTCTAGCAGCTTCAGATCAATATCCCTTAGTGCTGCTGATGGATTGATGCTCCATACGGACTTCGGAGATTGATTGATGGATGGATTCAAATCGATGGACATACCAAATTGATGACTCCGAGTCGTAATGCGTGCTGCCTCAATCCCTCGCAGGGGTTCCGTCCAGGGTAGGTCTCGTCCCTTGGCGTGGCTGCACGTTCCAGGTCAGCACCGCCACGCCGGACAGTCTAGAATCATATACTTCGCACTGTACTTGTATCATCCGTCATCGCGCAGGCGAGAGAGAGTCTGAGAGCCTCTTTTCTGAGACTCCGGGACTCTCTGATGACAGTGCTTGAATCAAGAGTACCGGTATGGGTATGCTCCGACCAGCAAACGCCCTACCGAGGTCGATGCACCGGATCCCTCGGTCTGGCCAGGTCGACGATGCTCCAAGAATCCCCACGGGTATCTGTACCCCGCATCCATCAATCCATTGATCCATCCATTGTCATCTCTGTCATCTCCTGGCTCAAATACCTTCTGGTGATTATGAGTTGAGTCAAACAGATCCGGACGAGACGGGAGTATCAAGCTCGGGAAGCCTTCACATACTACTACGGAGTACCACTGTAGAGGAAGACCCATGCGATCATGGGCAAGCATCAATACATTGATGTAAACAACCAAGCTCGAGTTGTTCAAAGGGTCTCTGCCCCTGGGGTCATATCAATCAATTCATCGTGTGCTCCGCACTCGTACTCGTACTGGTAGCATCAATCCATCATCATCATCATCATCTTCATCTTCATCTTCATCGTCTTCATCATCATCATCATCATCCTCTTCGCCCGACTCTCTCATTTCTTGTTCAGCTCCTGCTTCCGGGCCTCGCGCTCCTCCTTGGTGCCCTCCACGGTCGGGAAGTTCTCCAAGTTGTTGACCTGGACAGGACCCGGCGCGGCCTTGAGCACGTCAATGGCCTTGTTGCTGTTGTCCTGGGCGATGGGCATGATGCCAAACGTCTTGCCGCTCTGGACCGTTGTCAGCCTACCTGTAACAGCTAGGTAGTGCCGGCGGATCTGCCGGAGAGATTGCGGAGTTCGTCTTAGCTCACCTCGTCCTTGTTCTGGTAGTCTTTGGAGTCCATGGTGGCGGGGAACGCGTAGGTCAACGAAGCGAGCAGTATCAGAAAGCAGTGGGTGCGCATGCGAAGATCTCGATCGAGCACTGGTTACAGGTAAAAAAGTGAATGGAGTATGGATGGAGTAAGACGAGAGAAGAAGAATGGGGGTCGTCAAGTCCTTGAAAGCTTTCGAGGCCAAGCTCTCCAAGTCTTATAGGGGTACCTACTCCGTAGTATCCCGGTTGCCTGGGCCGTACAGTATAAAGTCAGTTGGCCCGCGTCGTCATCTCAGGCCTCCTACTCCGTAATTGGACACTGGATTGGCTGATCAAAGTCGATCAAGTCTACGGAGTACTCGTACGGAGTGTGTTGGAGAAATCGACGGAATGGGATCGATGCCGTCCGACGGGCGTCCATGTCGTCGCTTGTGTTTTGCCGCCTTCCCGCTGGACGATGACGTGTTGCCGAGTCATCAATTCCATCCAATCGATCCAATAAATCGAATGATGGATCATTCTGATTGGATGGATTCGCAGGCGGAGGCAGCTCGGAATGATCGAATTGACATGATTGGATCAAACTTCTTTGATCGTCATGACGGCTGAGCCACACTCGCCCACAGAGCGCCAGAGGGGCCGGCCCGCGGGGGCTTCAGCGCTGTGTTATCGCTGCGCGACCGCTGCACGACCGCTGCACAAGGCGCCGGCCTCCAGGTTAGCCGCTGCGGAATACATATCGAGTTGAAATGTGGCTCAAACTTACATTATGTAATTGATGGGGGCTGTGCAGAGCTCAAGTTCAATCAATCATTCGTGCAGATCATTGAATTCAAGGCAGGCTTGCAGGGTAGGTATACTCAGGGTTAGGGTCGTGCTACGATGCGATGGATGTAGGTACATATTGAAGTCCAGATGAAGCATCATGAAGCCGTGAAGCCATGAAGCACCAACCAGATCCATCTCGTCTCAGCACCAGCCTCGCCATCACCTCCGCCCGCACCGCATGTCGACAAGCAATGCGCCGCAACCAGTGAAACTCTCACTGCCCCTGGTGAGTCTTCTTGTTGAACAAATTCTCGGCTTGAAGACTTCAAAAGACCTCCCCGCTGATCATCCTCTTCCACCCCCCCCCCTCCAGGAATACCAGCAGCAGCTGTTCCAGGAGCTCCGCGCCGAGGATGAGCTCGTCGTCCTCGCCCGTGGCCTGGGCCTGATGCGCCTCGTCACCAACCTCCTGCACTCCTACGACGCCGCCGGCTCCAACCTCGTCGTCGTCGTCGGCGCAGAGGACCGCGAGAACGCCTGGATCGGCGAGGCCCTCGCCGAGCATGCCGCCGTCAGCGCCTCCCCGCGCGCCCGCGGCCTAACCGTCGTCAACACGGACCTGCAGAGCGTCGGCGCCCGCGAGCGCATGTACGCCCGCGGCGGCATCTTCAGCATCACCTCCCGCATCCTCATCGTCGACCTGCTCACCGGCCTGCTCGCCCCGGACCTCATCACGGGCGTCGTCGCCCTCCACGCCGACCGCGTCGCCGCCACCTCCCTCGAGGCATTCATCCTCCGCGTCTACCGCCAGAAGAACAAGGCCGGCTTCCTCAAGGCCTTCTCCGACAACCCGGACCCCTTCGCCACGGGATTCGCCCCGCTCGCCGCCATGATGCGCAACCTCTTCCTCCGCAGGGCCTCCCTCTGGCCCCGCTTCCACGTCACCGTCGCCCAGTCCCTCGAGGGCCGCAGGCGCGCAGAGGTCATCGAGCTCGAGGTGCCCATGACAGACGCCATGCGCGACATCCAAAACGCAATCATGGAGTGCGTCGAGGTCAGCATCCAGGAGCTCAGGCGCGGCAACACGGGCCTCGACATGGACGACTGGACCGTCGACTCCGCCCTGCTCAGGAACTTCGACGTCGTCGTCCGCCGCCAGCTCGAGCCAGACTGGCACCGCCTCTCCTGGAAGACCCGCCAGATCGTCGGCGACCTCTCCGTCCTCAGGGCCATGCTCACCTCCGTCCTCGCCTACGACGCCGTCTCCTTCCTCCAGCACCTCGACACCATCCACGCCGCTCACTCCCCGCAGCCGGGCTCCACCCGCCAGACGCAGAGCCCCTGGCTCTTCCTCGACGCCGCCCAGACCATCTTCGACACCGCAAGGAGGAGGGTCTACTCGGCCAGCGCCAGGAACGCCTCCCGCACCGGAGACGACAACATCGACTCCCTCCGCCCCGTGCTCGAGGAGCTGCCCAAGTGGAGCGTCCTCGCCGACGTCCTCGAGGAGATCGACCGCAGCCTCCACCACGAGCCCCAGGTCCGCGACGACTCCAACGGCGGCATCCTCATCATGTGCGCCAGCACAGACACGTGCCGACAGCTGAGAGACTACCTGCAGACCATGCACATCAAGCCGAGGAAGACGAAGACGAAGACGAAGACGAAGACGAGGACGAAGACGAATGCGACGGACCCCGGCAGTGTCATCGACGGGGATGGAAATGATGGCGACGGCCAGCACGACGAGCTCGACGACGACGACGACGACGACGACGACGCGGACAAGCCGTCCGCAAACTTCATGATGAGGAGGCGGCTCCGCAACTACCTCCGATGGAAGCGACAATTCGCGCAAGTCAACGCCAGCCTCTTCTCCGAGAACCAGAAGGCCCTCAACAGCGCCGCAGACCGCCGCCCAGGCGTCGGCGCTTCCAGGGGCGGTGGCGGCGGCGGCGGCGGCGGCGGCCGAGCTCCGCCCAGCAAACGGCGCAGGGTCCGCGGCGGCGGCGCCGTCGGGCTCGTCCCCATGGCCGGGCGCGCCGACAACGGCAGCATCGCGCAGTACTTCGAAAAGCCCAGCGAGGTCGCCGACCTCATGGCGGTCGCGCAGCTGACCGAGGAGGAGGCCGCAGCGGCCGCCGCGGCGGGCCAGCAACGGGACGAGACCGCGGCGGCGGCGGACCCGCTGGACGACATGGAGGACTACTACCAGCTCTTCGACACGCAGGACCTCGTGGTGGTGCACGCGTACGACGGGGACCAGGACGAGCACGTGCTGGAGGAGGTGAAGCCGCGGTACATCGTCATGTACGAGCCGGACGCGGCCTTCATCCGGCGGGTCGAGGTGTACCGATCGTCGCACAGCGACCGCGGCGTGCGCGTCTACTTCCTCTACTACGGCGGCTCGGTCGAGGAGCAGCGCTACCTGTCCTCGGTGCGGCGCGAGAAGGACGCCTTCACCAGGGTGATCAAGGAGCGCGCGAGCATGTCCGTGGTGCTGACGACGGACGCGCACGGCGGCGGCGGCGGCGGCGGCGGGGGGTCCGCCGCCGCGTCGTCCGAGGACCCGCAGGAGGCCTTCCTGCGCACGGTCAACACGCGCATCGCGGGCGGCGGGCGGCTCGCCGCGACGGCGCAGCCGCCCCGCATCGTCGTCGACGTGCGCGAGTTCCGCTCCCCGCTGCCCTCCCTGCTGCACGCGCGCTCCATCGTCGTGGTCCCCTGCATGCTCACCGTCGGCGACTACATCCTGTCGCCGGACATCTGCGTCGAGCGCAAGTCCGTCGGGGACCTGGTCGCGTCGCTCAAGGACGGCCGGCTGTACGCCCAGGCCGAGTCCATGTTCGCGCACTACCGGGCGCCGCTGCTGCTCATCGAGTTCAGCGAGAACAGGTCCTTCACGCTCGAGCCCTTTGCCGACTTCTCCGGCGGCGGCGGCGCGGGCGGCGTCGCGCCCAGCAGCGCGCCGGACCTGCAGGCCAAGCTGGCGCTGCTGACGCTCGCGTTCCCGCGGCTGCGCATCATCTGGTCCTCGTCCGCGTACCAGACCGCCGAGATCTTCGAGTCGCTCAAGACGCTCGAGCACGAGCCCGACCCCATCGCCGCCGTGCAGGCCGGGCTCGACCGCGACTCCCGGCTCGACGAGCAGGTCTTCAACCAGGAGCCTCAGGACATGCTGGCCGCCGTCCCGGGCGTCACGCCGCGAAACGTCAAGAGCATCATCACCGGCGCCGACAACATCCGCGAGGTCGCCAACATGAGCGAGGCCGAGCTCGAGCCGCTCGTCGGAAAGGTCGCCGCGCGCAGCATCCACGGCTTCTTCACCAAGAACGTCATGGAGGAGGAGTAGTAGTAGTAGTGACATGGACTGGCACGAACACTCCTGAAGGCAATTGTCGTCACCAGCTTTCAAACATCTGTCCGTGGAATTTTATGGTATTCAGAGTATAAAGCTACCTATCTAGCAGCTGTCCTAGGTGCCCCCCCTCCCCTTTCTTCCTTTTCCCCTCCAACCTTCCCCTCCGGGCTAGTACACCCGTCTGGTGGTGTGCGCATGGCCATGGCTCCGGCGGCCCATGCGGCGGGTGCGCCAGGACCTACCGGCGCGGCCGCACGTGAGGCACGAGACGACGATGCCGAAGAGCGAGACGACGCCGTTGATGATGGCGGTAAGGATACTGCCGATGCCGCCGACGATGGCCATGATGACGTTGCCTATCGTGCGGGCGATGGCTTGGAGCTGGGGGGGGGGGCCGTCAGTACGCGGTGCTTCACACCTATGGAAGGGATCTATCTCATGTGACATACGCAGGAGAGGACGGCGCCCATTTTGACGGTCGTAGCTGGGACAGCTTGTATCTCGGATGGTGGTAGCAGTTTCTTTAGTCGACGCCGAAGCCGAGATGAGCGTCTTGCTTCTGCTGCTCTTCCTGTCGACGATGATGATATGATAGAATACGAATGTCGTAGGATGATGGAGTCTAAGTCGGCGGTGATGATGATCGGCCTTGTTGTTTGTGAGTCAATAGAAATAATAGAAATAATAAAAATAATAGAAATAAATACAGGTATCTCTTGATTTATCAATGAATCGGCAGGATCGAGTGAATCTCCATGTTCGCTCAACCCCAACGGTCGACGAAAGGGAAGGCGCCTCTTATACCCGCACCTGCCAACCCTCAACTCCTCTCCTTTATGCATTGATCAATTCAAGAGGCACCTTTATTCATTGAATCATCTGCATTATTAGTACTAAGTAGTACTAAATCCCCCATGACTTCAAGTTCATAAAACAGGATGTGCCATCATCGCTTTATGCGATATCCACTGCTTCAAGATGCTCGCACAAAAGTCGTGGTGCGTCAATGCCCCCAGAGGCCTTTGTTTGCATCACCCCCAACGAACCATCCACGGATCACCACTCCGCATCACCGTCACACCAGCGTCCGATGCCAACACCCATTGCGTACGTATCTGCGGAGCCGGGGCCCCTCGATACCTACTTACGAAATCTCCGAACCCAGTACCGGTAAGAATGGAGATCAGGTATCATGAATGATCGGCGGACTGACGTCAACATCGCAGAAGCAAAAAGGCTCCCGATCGACGTCGTGTCACGGACCCCGTTACGAAGAGCTCCCAGGGTCTGGCGTACATACAAGAACCCAAGGGTTGGGGGGGGGCGGGAATCCCGGTTTCTGGGCTGGGAGGGCGCGGGACCTGTGCCAGGAACGGGATGTGCTTTGCGTCATGGGGCTGCAGGACTGATCCTTCGATCGAGATCATGTGCTTCGATGGCATACCTGGACATTCCAATTGATGAGCTGGGGATGCTTCTCTCGGGCCGATGGTCTGCGCCAAGGGCAGTCGATATGTCGACAGGGCCATGCTCCCGAGTTGAGGACATCGACATCTGGTTTGGAGGCATCATGGCAATGGATGGCATCACGCTGGAACGGCTTCCTCCTCGACATTTCACAACGCAGATGACCTTGATCGTCGTCAAAATAAAGATCTGCTTGCAAATGGCTAGACTCTGGCGCGCTTCATACACATCAATGTCCACCCAGCGATAACCCCCAGGCCGCCATCTCGGCCAGTGAATCTTTCGTAGTGGCCAAAGACGAGAGTCTTCATCGCGAGAAACATAATCATGTACAAATCGTCATGCGTCCCGATCCATCCAACGCCATCTATATGCTCAAGCCTCTCGGCGATGACTCCTCGAATATCAAGCCAAACTTGGGGGGAGAAGGAGGTATTGAAAATGCCAAAAGGAAGAAGAGGAGGAGGAAGAAAGAAGAAGAAGAAAGGGAAAAAAAAAAAAAAAAAGAAAAGGGGCAAGAAAAAGAGGAAAATGTCAAGAAGCGTCAAAGAGCCGTCAAGAAGCGTCAAGGATATGCCGCGAATCGAATAGTCAAAAAAGAAAAAGGGGGGAGGCCTGGAAGAGAAATACCCATCACCCCCTGAACCTCGTCAGCCACTTCCTCCTCGCCGTCGTCGCCTTGTTCATGTGCGCCCGCCTGACCATCTCGCGGTTCCTCGTGTCCATGATGCCGAGCGCGATGCCGTCGTCGCAGTAGTTGAGCCCGCGCGGCAGGTGGGGGCGCTCGGCGCCGCTCATCTTGATGCGCTGGATCTTGCGCAGCTTGGCCAGGCCGTACCAGCAGACGACGAGGGAGAAGACGACGGAGGCGCTCGTGACGGCGCCGAAGCCCCAGTTTGTCTCCTCGATGAAGTTCTCGAGGTTGGCGCCGTAGAGGCCCGCGATGAAGGTGCCGACGGCGATGCCGAGCGCGCCGATGCTGAACTTGAGCTCGAGGAGCATGAGGGCGTTTCGGTTGGCGTCGAGGATGGCTCGCACGCTGATAAAACATTGTCAGTGAGACTCCGAGGTGCAAGTTTCCACATAGACTAATATTCCAAAGGAAGAAAAAAGAGGGAGAAATGAGGCGGCAGTAAGGGAGGGATTCTTCAAAAAGCTCACATGTCTTCCGTGTTGCGGATGCCAGAGACCAGGTTGCCCGCCTCTTGCACGATTTCGTCCGTCAGCTTCCCGTACGACTCGAGCAGCATCTCGACCTCTGTGTGGTCGTCGGTGTTGCGGTAGAGGTCGTGCGCCTTCTCGGTGAGGTACATGGCGGCGAGGTCGTCGTCGGCCTCGAGCAGCTCCTCGATGGCGTCGCGGACGAGCTTTGCCTTCTGCTCGAAGGTGCTGACGCGCTTGGAGAGGATGAGCAGCTGGCGCAGCTTCTGGCGGTCGATGTCGTCCTCGAGCTCGCTGAGGACGTGCATGACGGGCTCGCGGACGGCCTCGAAGTCGGCCTCGAGCTCGGACGTGACCGAGGTGAGGACGGCCTCGAGCGCGCGGAACTCGTACGGCAGGCCGGGGACGCCTGGCGGCGGGCGCTGCTGCAGCTTCCCCTGCAGGTCGTACATGAAGGCCGACTGCGGGTACGACGTCTTGGAGCCGTAGACGTCGAAGAGCAGCACGCGGTCGCGCTTGATAAGGACGCGCAGGTGCAGCAGGTTGAGCAGGATGGCCGACGGGCGGATCAGGATGTGCGGCAGGTTGGACGAGTCGATCTTGCGCAGGTCGCGCGGCAGCAGGCCGTACTTTGCGATGAGCTCCGTCTTCTTGAACTCGCCGTCCATCAGGATCACCCGCCCGTTCTCGTCCACCTCGGTGCACCGCAGCCGCGGGTCCAGCGCCGTCTTGGACGACAGGATCCGCCGGTTGCTGAACATGGACGAGCTGTTGTCGGCGTCCTCCCGCGACGGCAGGTCGTCCGGCTTCAGCGGCTTCGCGCCCCTTCTCGCGCCGATGCCCCACACCTTCTCCTGCCACGTCGAGCCGTCTCCCCCCGCCCCTGTCGCCGGCGCCCCCGCCTCATCGGAGGAGGAAGAGGAGGAGAAGGAGGAGGAGGAGGGCGGCTTTCCGGCAGCGGCGCCCGGGGACGTGCTGCTGCTGAAAGCATTGTGATTATGATGGTCGACGCCGCCACCGCTCCTCCTGAGCCGCCCGAACCGCAGTGGGACCAGACCGAAGAGGGACGCTTCGAGGCCGACGATGGCCGGTTTCAAGATCGATTTCGAGGTGGGGGTCGGGGTCATGATGTAGGTGGTCGTCGTCGTCGTCGTCGTCGAGGTCGGGGTCGGGGTCGAGGCGCGGGCCGGTCTCCGCCTCAACGCAGGCTGCGCCTGGCATCCATTGCCGTCCTGCTGGTGAGCCCCATGGCTGTAGCTGAAGAAGGCCGCCTCGGTCTGGGAGCGCAGGAAGCGCAAGAGGCTTCGCGAGGGAGCAACCACGGGCGGTCGCAACGCCGCGGACTGCATCGCTAGAGGTTGGCGCGGCCGAGCGGGGAATGCAGCATTGGCGCGAGTGTCAACGGGGCGCAGTCGCCTTGCTAGAGCTTCATCAGAGACGCCCGATGGCAATGACGAGTCTCGGCGGATGATGGTGATGGTGATGGTGACGGCGATGGCGATGGCGATGGTCTTGTCTCGATCATAGAGAGAGGAGGCATCGAAGAAAAAAAAGAGAAGAAAAAAAAAAAAAAAAAAAAAAAGTCATCTTCCTTCCATCCCCACAGCTTACCTAATACGATCACCTACCCTAGATTCGACTCGATCGCAATCCATCACCGCTTACCTAATCCAGCCCTTCTCTCTTCAACCTCGTCGCATCTTCATCGCGATCCAAGTCCAAGACCTTCCATGCAAGGCTCTCTGCTCCGTACATCACCGGCGCGGCCATTGTCGAATTCCATCCAGTTCCCTCCGACGCCATGAAGCACAATCTCGCGATGCGCCCCGTCCAAGAGCCGCCCCGCCGACCCTCCCTCACGCCAACCAGTACGAGCACGAGCACGCCCTGAAACATTGAAATCGGCCGTCCCGAAGAGAGAGAGAGAGAGAGAGAGAGAGAGCATCCATCGTCCCACCACTGACCATGGCCCTCACCCCGATCCGCGTCAAGCGCAAGCGCAAAAGCCCCCACACAAACATCCCCCTCGCCCTCACCTCCCCCCCGTCGTCCCATCTCCCGCCCGCCTCCCTCCTCACCAGGCGGCCCCTCTCCGCCGTCCTCGCCGCCCGCGCCCTCCGCCCGCGCCCGCGCCTCGACTCCCTCCCCGACGAGCTCCTCGAGTCCATCCTCCTGCTGTCCGCCAACCTCGCCCTGCCCCGCGCCTCCCTCCTCATCGGCAAGAAGCTCTCCGCCCGCGCGACCCTCCTGCGGACAGTCATCCTCGCCTTCGGCCCCACATGGGCCCACGGCTTCGGCGTGCCCCTCGACCGCGCCCTCACCCACGGGCCCTGGCCCCTCCGCGACGACCCGGACGCCGTCCCCGGCGACCCGGGCCTCCAGACCGCCGTCCTGCTCGAGCCCTGGGCCACCGTGGACGTCCTGCTCCAGGCCCAGCAGACGTGGGCGGACCGGCACGCCCGCCTCGCGTGGTATTCGCACCTCAACGTTCCCGAACCCCCCCACCACCACCACCACTACCAGGGACTCCGCCACGACCACGACCACGACCACGACCTCGCAGGCGGCTTCGCGCACTTCCGCTCCCGCGACTGCTTCGCCGCAGACTACGCCATCGCCCGCCTCCGCGACCCCTCCGCGCCCCCCCTCCGCGCGTTCCAGGACATCCACCCGCGCACCCGCATCCCCGTGCCCCTCATCACAGGCCCCTGGGACGACGAGGCCCGCCAGCGCCTCTTCTGGCTCTGCCGCGGCGGCTTCGACCCGGGCCTCGACCTGCACGCCGGCCTGCCCTTCCTCGGGTGGGAGGTCAAGCTCCAGCTCATCCACAACGCCGTCCTGCACGTCCCGGAGCCGGACCGCCTCGTCGTTGCATGCCTCCTGGGCTCGTGGGCGCTCGAGGGGCTGCCGAGGGAGCTGGAGCCCAGGATCTTGGTGGCTTTGAGGGGTCGCCTCGGCGCGCTGGCCGGTCACGATCCCAATGCGAACTCCCTGCTGTGATGGCCCCGGGAAGGCGTGGGAGCCTGATTGTCTGGAGCGCATGAGCGTCTGCGTGTCCTCCAATCCTGTATTGTATGAGCTCGCTTTCACCTTTTTTTTTTTTTTTCATTGCAAGAGCCTGTGCACTTCCATGAAGCGATAACTAGACTGTGGAAGCATAAAAGATCTCTTGAAGACTCTGAAGTCTTTCGTCACAGTCTTCTCTCATCTTTCACCGTGCTCGCGCGAGGTCGTCATTGTGGATTTGAATTTCTTTGATTTCATGTCTTGACTGCTCACATACACGACGCTTGGATGCTTGTGCTTGAATGTTATGCTCAGGCTTGCGCTTGAATGTGAATGCTCAGCACCTTCAATGCAAACACTTGACAGGCATCTCAGAAGCTCGCGGGCCAAGACGCCCTATTCGCCTTTCATTCTTAAGCCTAGGTAGACAAGCCTCCAGACTCGAGAAAGCCATCATCGGGCGAGCAAGACACCCGCCGCCCGGAACAAGCAGCGTCAACATCTCTCCTATCGTACACTTATCTGCTGCACCCACCCACCCCCTGAAATACCATGGACCAGCAGGTCGTTATACAAGGTAGCAGAAGCGAGGTCAACACTCCGCCTGCTAGTCTGCTGTAATAGTACACGTTTTTTTTTTTTTGGAAACAAACAAGCCCCCCCCCCCCCCCCCCCCCCCAAAGACGCCGTCCGCGCCAGATTTCGCTTGCGCGAGCTATCGGCGCAGGACGAGGGGGGGGGTTGCGCTTCGTCATGGGCTCGTTATACGCCTATCCCGATAGGCAGATTCGTTTGCTTGTTGCCTGCAGGGCGTGGACGGGAACGGGCGCGTACAGCGTCATCCCGTCGGCTTTGCGGCTGTGGCGAACGGCGCACTGACCCCAAGAAGCCGCTGCAGGGTCTTGGAGCAGCTCGCCGTCGCTCGTCGCGCGGGGGCCTTCGATCGAGAGGCCCCTCTCGCGTTTCAGTCCGCTCCGCCTCGGGGCTGGCGTGATGGCGTCGCCGGAGAGGCGAGGGAAGTCGTGGAGCTCCTGCAGTGCTTGCGCGGCATCCGAGTCGGAGTACCGCACCATGTTCTCGAGACTCTGCTCGTGAGTCGCCGACCTATTCAGGGGCAAATACTCAGCCTTGGAAGCATATTGTTCAGGAGAAGAGGTGAAAGACGTGACACCGCATTCGGCGAAGCGCTGCGTCGGGGACAGTTTCTGGCCCAGACCCATGCCGGTGTCGTCGGAGCACTGCGAGTGTGGGGCCTCCGACAAAGTCATCAGGCCGGTGTTGAGTGTCGCGCTGGCGAGCGAGGAAGCCGATGAGATGGACGAAGAGCGAGAGGAACGCGAAGAATCCGACATCATCGACTCGGGAGAAGGTAAAGTGGCGTTGGAGAACGAGTTGCAGAACCTGGGTCGACACCTGACCGCCGACACCCTGGAGCAGGTTGGCAGATCCGAGATGCGGTCCAGGTCTAGGGGCTCGAAGAAAGTTGTCGCCTGCGGCTTGGCGAGGCCCATGAAGGGGCCACTGGACTTGGCGGGCGGGTTCCGCGGTGTGACGCTGGGCGTCGGGAAAGCGCTGAGAACCGGGGCCAGTCGGCCGGAGAACTTGGAGGAGTCGTGGGCGGGTGGGGTCGGAGGAACAGCCAGAGATCCGGAGAGCTTGAGCTCTTGAGAGGGCCGCTTGCAGACGGCGGCGGCGGCGGCGCCGCTTTGGATCGGATAGTTGAGGATGCTGCGCGGCGACGACGCGTACAGATCGCTGGGCGTGTAGGGAGCGGGCGATGAAGTGGGACTCGGCGCGGGTGTCGGCACCATGGCGGGGGTCGGGATGAGGGCCTCGATGTTGGACAGGTCGGGTCGCAGCTCGAGGATGATCCGTCTCCAGTCGGAGCTGGGCTGGGCCATGACCATGGGCGCAAGTCCAGGAGAGGGCGGCGATGGAGGTGGGGTGTGCTTGAGGACGATCTCTGTCCAGCGTCGGAACACCTCGTTGGTGATGTGGAGCTTCCAGTTGATGGAGACCAAGAAGGACATTTCGTTCTGGTTGATCTCCTGGGTGGTGAGGCCCGTGATCTTGCTCCAGGCGCGAGAGGAATAGTTGCGGTCCTGCAGGTACTTGGAGGCGAGGATCAAGGCGGAGAGAAACATGCGGCGGCCGTCGAGGAGAGCCGGGTTCTCCGCGAAGCAACCCTGCAGCTGCTCGGGGGTGAGGCCATACCTTGGGACATGAGGCTTGATGAGGATGAGATAGTAGAGGGCGACCTGCAAGGTCGAGTAACTGGTGCGTGAGCGCCGCAGGGTTTCCTGGATGAATGTGCGCAAGGACAGGCCGTTCTTGCTGCCATAAGGCCAGATGGTCTCGACGATCTGAGTGGAGGAATCTAGAAAAGGGGCGGGGAAAGCGACAAGAGTTAGGTAAGGTTTCAGCTCGGACATGGGCATGTCAGTGGTAGCGACCTACCGACAAGGCTGTCGACGAAGTTGACCCTGCGATCCGATTGGCGCACGAGAGACGCAACACGTCCCGGGCCACTAGTTCGTCGAGGGTTCTGTCGCAACTCGGCCGGGACCACGATCGCATTCTGCTGCTGGTGCTGGTGCTGGTGCTGCTGCTGCTGCTGTTGATGTTGATGTTGTTGCGGAGGGTATGTCTGCTGCCTTAGCGGCGCCGGGATGCAACAGATCTTGGTCAGAGGATTATCTGTTTGGCGCCGCTTGACGAAATAAGAGTCGGACGGGTCAAGGTCGGAGGAGTAAGTGGAGGATGAGGAATCATCGGATGATTGCGATGCGGCGTCAGACCACACGGAAGCAGCCGAGAAGGAGGTTGAGGCGCTGGAGCAGGTGGAGTCCCCACGTAGAGTCGCGGAAGCGAAGTCGCCGGCACTCGTCATCTTGGAGGAGGAGGTGGTGGAGGAGGAGCCGAGGGCGTGAAGGATGAAATATGCGAATAGACTAGAACAGAGAATCGAGGTATCAGAGAAATCTTCCAGTCGCCGTCAAGCTTTGCCAGCCAATGAGGGAGTCTGTTGTCTATTCCGGGATGGCAATCCGAGGAGTGGCCTTGTCGAACACCGAGGTATGCAACAGTCCTGTGTGCCCTGTATGCAAACCGGAATGTGCGTAGTTTGTCGAGCAAAGAAGGCTTCCTAAGCCAGGGTGATTTTGCAGACAACGATCGAGCAAGAGCTGGGCAAAGATGAGACGGCGACTGGAGTGGTAAGAGCGTTGGCTTCCAAAGGCATGGCGGCACGATGCTTTTTCAGAAGACCGAGGATCGAAGGGGAAAAAAAGGTAGCGGAGGGAGACTTGGTTTTTCCGGAAAAGCAAGTCTATATCATCGAAACTGAACAAAGGGACGAAGAAGATCCAAAGACGAATATGACGAAAGAGATGGCTTGGGTATGAGTAGCTCGCGAGATGAGGCGTGTGCCGCGGTTGCGGTCGATTCGATGGATGATGGACTCGCGATGATGCAACGGGATTCGATATGTACGTATCGGTGAGGTGGTGGTTGAAGATGTTGGATGGTTATCGACGCGACTGCAGGGATGTGTCGAGGATCAGGCCGCGATGCACCGTCATGGAAATGCAGGTACAGACACGGTCAAGGTATTGTCTGTGGCCGTTGAGGGCGTCGAGTATTTGAGTATTTTATCAGGGGCGCAGCTTTTTGGGGGGGGGAGGGGACGAGGAGGGGGGTGGGAGAGGGAGGTGGCGGTCCCGAGATGTGACTCTTCTCGACGCGGCCTGACAAGAAGTGCAGAGCAAACCGATGAGTGTGATCGGATGCGGTTTGCGTCGAGATGGAGGCCCGGGGGGGAGGGGGGCGCGAGGGAGTCTGGCGAGGACTGGCGACGAGGGATGGTAGGGACGGGAGCGTGGCGTGGCTTATCAAAGGCTTGGAGATGGGTCCTTGGGCCGGAGTGGGCAACGGCCGACCGTGGTTGTGGGAGCAAAAGCTGTGACTCCTCTGGGCTTTTGGAGTAGGAGGAGGCAGCGAGCCGCGGGCGCTGGGAGGGTGAAGTGGCCCTCGGTCGGAATGGCCTCCTGAGCGGTGGCGAATGACTTGGAAGTCGACCGTGGCCGAGCGGAGCCAGGGAGGTGTCAGAAGCAGGCGGTCCTGTCCCGGGGGTTGGTCTGGGGGTGTCTTGTCTTGGCTCTTGGGGCAGGTCTTTACCGCACGTACTCCGTACTCTCGTACTATTACCGGTAGTAGAGGTAGGTAGTGGACGGCCCTGGGGCTTGTACCGGTACCGGGTTCTTTCGTATCTGAATGGGGCGAATCTGTTGCAGTCGGGGTTGGGGCCACCTGTGAGGAGACGATGTGTGGACTGACGGTGCTGCTTCGATCGAGCCACCTTCAAGTTCGAGTTGCTCGAGTCTGTGGTCGTAGCGTGTCCGGAGGTACTGGTACCGGTACTCCTTAGTAGTAGTAGTTTGATCCAGAGAAATGGACGCAGGCGGCGGCAACGCACGAGGAAACGAGACCCCCCGGGCTAGCGATCTCGGAGGGTGTCTTGGTAGCACCAGCCCACCATCCAAGATGCGCGCGCGGTCAGATCAACTCCGGCCGCTGCAGGCTTGGTTCCTTGTAAGCGCGACCCTTGTGGGCTCTGTAGGCACCTCCAGGCACCTGGGCTAGGCAGTGACAGCGAGGCCGAGACAGCGGGGCGCCAGCGAGGTTGAAGGATGTGGGAGGAGAAAAGGAGGAGGAGCACGCCGTGCTTGTGCTTGATGAAAGGCGGTGGCGGCAGAGGCGAACAGCGAACACCTCTTTGTTGAAACCTGGAAGTTCCGAGGACTTGTTGGAGTCGAGGCTCAGTTACGAGTACACGAGGTAGCAAACTCCGTAGTATGTGGTGGCCTCTGGTGGCAGGGAGCGAAGACGTGGAGTACCTGTGAGGTACCTGAAAGTGTCCAGGAACCTCGCGCGCTAGCAGCGTTGGTGGCAGGTATCGCTGCGGTAGCGGATGTCTCTCGTGAACAAAATGGAGTTGTTGGAAGGGCTCAGTGGCGGCGCCGGATCGAGAACTTGGAGGATTTTTCGCCTTCCGCTGAGGGAAGCCGATGAGTCGCAGGCGCAAGCGGGAGAAAATGACTGACCAAAATGACCAGAATGACCACGACGGAGGGCGAAAACGGTCTGGTCCGGGGAGACAGGCAGGCCAGGCAGCAGTCCCAAAGAGGAAATTCAATCAAACAACACGGGGACGACTTTTTTTTGTGGGGGTGGGAGAATAGTGGTACCGGTAGAGACGCAGAGGCTGGCTGGGATCGGGTCGAGAAGCGCGAGTCGTGTCCGACGCTTGTCCCCTCAGGCTGACTTGTGACTTGTCGAGACTGGCAAGAGTGAGCCGTCCAAGGGCTCGTAAAAGTAGCAGCCAGCGCAGGGCAAGGAAGAGACGGTACCGGCACGCCCGTGGATGATGGCGAAGCAGGCAGGGGTTGTGAGAGGTTGTGAGAGGTTGTGCGTGCGTGCGTGCGTGCGTGCGTGCTTGCGTCCCTCTCTTCTACTCGTAGCTTTCTTTTTCTTTCTTTCTTTCTTTCTTTCTTTCTTTCTTTCTCTCTTTTTCCCCCTCTCTCTCTCTCTTTCTGTGTGTGTGTGTGCCCCTCTTTTTCAGGCTCCTCTCGAGCTTGAGCGTGTGTCGTGAGTCGTATAAGAGGGTGTCAGGATGGGCAGCGTGCGGGCAAGATAGGAAAAAGAACCGAGATGGTCACGGATACAGGAAAGAAGATTGGATCTATCGACTCGACGCTTGTCACTCGTCTGGGGGGAGCACGGAGCACAGAGACAAGGCCAGTGAAGACAGGAACGGGATCAGCAACAGGCGTTCCTGGTGCAAGAAAAAAAAGGCAAGATAAAGGCGACAAAGGATCAGAGGATGCAAGCCAGAAGGAGAAGGATAGGTGACGCGAGAACAAAAAAAATTGGCGAACAAGGAGAAGGAGGAGAAGGAGAGTAGTAGGTAGGTAGGTAGGTAGTAGGTGAGTATGAAGGAGGCTATCGTGAGTCGAACAGAGCAAGCATGAAACCGCGTCCTGGTAAGACAGATGGACGAATGTTCCCGAAAATCCAAGAAGGCGTGAATATGCCGAAGAGCCCAATACCCAACAGAAGAGACCTAGTAAGAGGAGATCAGACAAACCGAAAAAAAAAAAAAAAAAAAGAGAAAAAAAGGTAGAAAAAAAAGAGAAAAAAAGGTAGAAAAAAAAGCCTGGGGGAAAAAAAGCGAATAATGAGAACAGAAGTTGCGCCGATGAGAGTGGAGAGAGGTGATCTACCCGAGCAGACTTGGAGCAAGTCGCTGGCAGACGTTTATTGAGCGCGACGAGGCATCATGGCTGCTTGTTGGATTGGGGGGGGGGAAGAATGGAGAAGGGATCAGGAAATCGGGGAGCGGCGCAAGGCAAGACTTTTTGTGTCAGAGCTGATGCCTCTTTTGGGGGTCGCATAATCTTGGGGACTGGGGTGAAGGGGG
>NQYQ01000001.1:2659959-2686244 GCA_003055925.1 Escovopsis sp. Ae720 | reverse complement strand
CTGCCCTCCCCGCCCCCCCCCCCCCGTTCTCGAACCCAGCTGGAAGATACCACTACGTACAGTTACTCTTCCCAATCCAGATCCATCCTCAGCAGATGCATCAATCCTGCGGTGAAGTCAACACCTCCCGCACAGGTAAAACAAGGGCAGGCAAACGTGGAATCTCACCAAAAAAAAAAAAATTATCTACAACGCAGACCGCATCCCTATGGATCCCATACATACATACATACAAACATACATACATGTACGAGTATCTCTACGTGGCCGCGCCAAACCACCCGGATCTCATGGTCATCACCTGCCGGTGCGCACTCCTACATATTGATTGATCATTGATGTGTGTACATATTCGCCGACAGACCAAACACACAGCACAGCACAGAACAGAACAGAACAGTGAGCCGCCATCCACAGCGACATCTTCGCCCCGTGACCACCCGGTTCTTGGTCCTGCTTCAACATTGAAGGTCTTGGACCACCACGCTGGCTTTGACCCGCCCGCAAGTCATCACGCATGTACACGAGTACGAGTACAGGTAGAAACTCATGCCTGTTTCGTCGGCACCCGAGCACCCGACAATGCTGGAATGTGCCAACGGATCCGCCGAGCATTGCGCATCCGCGAATGTGCCAACAGATGTATGTACGGAGTACTCGTACAGGTAGTCGACATCATGTCAATGCTCGCGTGAGCATCCCCGTCGCAGCAGCCGAGATCGGAGACACACACGACGAGGCCATGAAGTCATCGCCAGATGGCACAACATTGACACTGCCATTAGATGACACTTACAGGGTAGCTCTCGAATCTCGAAATCCCGCACCAGCCTCACATCAATATTCAATACATCGAGCAGTCATCATCAACTTGATTGACATAATCGACTTCGACTTCGACTTCCACTTCCACTTCCACTTCATCCATAGATGATACACAATACGTATGTTGACCCGCCTTCGCAACGCACAGCCCAACCCCGTCCCTCGCGTCTCGCAGAAAGACCCCGCTCTTCCTCTTCGTGTCCGCTTGGCACCTCATCTTCCAATACGAGTACTCCGTACGAGCCCCATTGCCAACCCAACACCGATTACGAGTATCGATCAATGGATACAGTACCGGTATGTACGAATGCCCTCGCTCCAACACCACCGCTGCCTCCCTCTTCGGGCCCTCAAGACATCAATCAATCCCTTCAAATGCCTTCAATCCTCTACCGGTCTCGCCAAAGTTCGAGACCGCGAGGCCGTCGTATTCTCCAGGCAGGCAATCCTCTTCGCCACCCAGGATCCGGTGCAGTCAGGTCCTTCGTCCGTATAGCATCGCTCCTCTCCATCACATCATGCCATGCCTCGGCCACATGATGAGCCGAAATTTGTCCCTTTTTTGTGTGTGTTTCCCCTATGGATTGAGATCCTCCTTTCTCCCATCCCCTCTTGACCCACTCCATTCCATCAAATCAGACTCAAATAGTGTCGTAATCATCTCATTCTCAATCGAAACTATACATCGTAATTCCGGCGGCTGTGCTCGGGGCCCTCAACAAGCTCTTCTTGGTACAGACGAGAAAGCAATTCCCATGATCCGTTTTCTCTCCCTCACCCCCTCCATCCCCCCCCCCNCCCCCCCCCCCCCCTCTCCGAGCTTCGCCACTTCCCACGTCGTCTACGGCCTGTAGAGTTGGTCCCTTGCCCACTTGGTCATTCGTCATCGTTCGGCCCGCAGCCGACATCCTCGGAATACATCGTTGTCATATAAAAAATTAGGAAGCCATGTACGTGCTGGCATCGACACCCTCCTTGGGGAATTCACTGCACACGAGAATGTTAGTCGATCCGTCATCCGTCATCCGTCATCCTCATCCATCGTGGAGGCCGTCGAAGCGCGGCTGAATCCCGTCCCGGGAAAATGACTCACGGAAGGGCAACTTCAAATCTCTTCTCAATCTCCTTGAGCACCTCCTGGTCGCCCTCGCTGCTGACAAAGGAGATGGCCAGACCCTTGGTACCGAAACGACCCGCACGACCGACACGGTGGAGGTACGAGCTGGCGTCACCGGGCAGATCGTAGTTGATGGCAAGGTTGATACGCTCGATATCGATACCACGGCCGAAGACGTCCGTGGCGACGCAGATGCGCTTCTTGAACTCCTTGAACTCCTTGTATCGGCGAATGCTGTGGACCCATCAGTCAGCGGACTCATTGTCTTGTGATGCCGTCCTTTATCCGCTTTCAAAAATAGACTAACCGCTCCTCCTGGCTGACTCCGGAGTGGACCGCAATGGACGGGAAGTTGCACTCTCGGAGGAGCTTGTCCAGCTCGGTGGCGCGGACTGTGCTCTTGACGAAGATGATGACCTGGTTGAACTGGAGGTCGTCGAGGAGACTGTTGAGCTTCCTGTTCTTCTCCTTCTCCTCCAGCTTGATGTAGTACTGCTGAAGACCGTGCAGAGTGAGTTTGGTATCCTCATCGACGTAGTGCTCAGTAGGGTTCTGCATAAACTTTCGGCAGATGGGCTTGATGTTCTCGGCCAGGGTGGCGGAGAACATCATCACCTGCTTCTGCTGGGGAGTGGCGCGGAAAACGTCCTGGACGTCGGTTCGCATGTCTGATGTGCGCGACGAGAATAAATTAGCCATCGTGTGCTGCGCAACTCCTGCACGTTCTCGGGGGTGCCTTGCTCACCGGGCTGGTCGAGCATCTTGTCGCACTCGTCGAGGACGAAGATGCGAACGCTGCCGAGACGGAGGGCCTTGTCGCGGACCAGAGCCTTGAGACGGCCGGGGGTGCCGACGGTGATGTGGGGGCAGGTGTCCTTGTTCTTGAGGGTCTCCATGTCGGTCTTGATGGGGGTGCCACCGTAGAAGACGCCGGTCTTGATGTCGGGCATGTACTTGCTGAAGCGGTTGTACTCGTCGCGGATCTGGTAGGCAAGCTCGCGGGTGTGGCACATGACCACGACCGACACTTCTCCATTGACGGGCTCGACTTGTTGAAGGGTCGTGAGGACGAAGACGGCCGTCTTTCCGAGACCAGACTTGGCCTGGACGATGAGGTCACCACCCAAGAGCGCTTGGGGGATACATGTTTGTTGGACTGTCGATCGAGCGGATGTTAGAAGAATGATTTCCAAACAGCAACGAGCCATGGGCATTGTAGTCATGCGTCAAAGGTTCGTCCGTCCATCGTCGCAGCATGAGCCCCGATTTCTTCTCGGAAAAAAGGCGAAGGAGAGAAAGAAACAAAGAAGTCCGCATTCGACAAAGCGAAGACCGCGCCGATTTGACCGGAGTGCCCGTGTACTCTCGGTCGTTCCGAGGCCGAATCGTCCTCGCCATCGATCGGGAAGCAGGACAGCATCGCAGGCAAAGAAGTCGCAAAAAAGACGAGATGTTTTTTTTTCGATCCTCCTCCCTTGCCTTTCCGTATCCCACAGCACAGTCCTGCTCTTCCAAAACGACTCGATATGCGCAACACTCGAGGAGTCAACAATGAGCCACGCTTGGAGCCTCATCTCGATACTGTTGCCGTCGCTGTCGTCGCTGCCGCTGCTGCCGCCGCTACTGCCGCCGCTACTGCCGAATGCGCGCCACGTACGCGTCCGCAGAGCGTTGTCTTCCAAGCCAGAGCATACCGCTGCGAGGCCAGCGTAGCAACAGCGCCGAGAATGGACCTCTCCTTCTTTCTTTCTTCTTCCTTCTTTCTTCTTTGTCTTTTCTTTGTTCTCTTCCTTTGTTCTTTTTTTCGTGTTTTTTTCCCCACCCTTCTCCACCATCCGGAAACGCGTTCGCAGAAGATTTGCCGCCGAGGCAGGCACAATTGATCCCGATCGACCAAAGGAAAAGGAAGAAAATGACACTTTTTGGTACCGGCCGTTGATATCTCCTCGTGTTTTTGCTTGCTCTCTTGCTTGCTTGCGAGATGGACGGACGCATGAAGGGAAGGGACTTGATGACTTAGGGTATTAGAATTTATCATGACTGACCCTCCGATGGGTGCTCGAAACCGCAGTCGCCGATGGCACGGAGGAGCTCAGGCTTCAAGAGGAAGTCGCGGAAACCAGTCGAGTGGATGCCGACGTAGCTGGCCTTCTTGTCGACGTTGTTGCCGGTGGCCAGTTCGCCCTTCTTCCCGTTGGCGGCGGGGGCGGTCTCGTTGCCGCCAATCTCCTCGTCGGAGTAGTCGATGAGGTCCTCCTCGTGAGACATGTTTGAGAATTCCGTGGAAAAGTTGTTGCTGTCTGGAAAAAAAAAATTGAAAATCGATGCGTCGAGGAGGATGGAGAAAAAAGAGTTTTTCTTTTTCCTTGCCGCAGGAGCAGAGTAATTGGCTTTGCTCAGTATGGGATGACGCTAGGTCCAAGGATGCGCGTTCGAAGTCGTCAGAGGAGAAGACCCAATTGAGCTCGGAGGTGGCAGTGCAAGAGGACTGTTGAAGGGGGAACAACAAGTTGAGACAAGAAGAAGAAGTCGTCTTGGGCACACGGAGACCACGATGATCGGGAGAGCTGCAATGCTTGTCGCGAGACAACGGCTGCCGTCCACAATGCGATGCTGGAGGAGGAGGAGGAGGGAGAAGAGAAGAAGAGAGGAAGAGAGAAAGAGAGAGAGAGAGAGAGAAGAGAGAAGAGAGGGTCTGTGAGGCCGTTGTCAGAGGGAAGGAAGGAAGGGAGACGGGCCAGCCGCGACTGAGTAAGCGTGGCCTGAGCGCCTGCCTGGACAAAGCCTGCTCACGTGCTTTTATGGGCCCTTTCCAGACCCAGTTTTTTTCTCGATAACGCGCTAGTCCGGTTTCGGAAGAGGCTGCCAAGTTATCCGAAAGAGGACTAGCGCCTCAGGCACCAGGTCGGCAGTTCAAGCAGCCTCACATCTGAACTTGTGAACTTCTTTCTCGTCTTTCTCGTCTTTCTCGTCCAAACGTCCCAGCCCCAGCCCCAGCCCCAGTGCGCACGCATCATGTCATACTCGAGGCGTTGATCGCCAGCCCAGCGCGCCCTCCGATCTCCCATTGATGGCCAAGGCAAAGGCAAAGGGCGCCGCCAGCAGCGTCCAGAACCGCCACATCTACACGAGGGCGTCCTACCTCTACCAAGCGGCCAGCTACCTGGCCAGCCGCTCACTCAGCCATGGCCCCGAAGCCGGGGACCCTCAGGAGGCCGGGGGAGATCCCGAGACCGGGGATTCTCGAATCAGCCCCAAGGAGCGCCAGGCCCTCATGAACACGTCCCGCCGGATCCTCGCGGACATGCGCTCCATCACGCTCAAGACGCAGATCCGATGCACGCCCGCCGTCAAGCGGTCCATCTGCAAGTTCTGCGACACCCTCCAGATCGAGGGCCGGACGTGCCGCTCCGTCGTCGAGAACGCGAGCAAGGGCGGGCGCAAGCCCTGGGCGGACGTGCTGGTCGTGCGGTGCCAGACGTGCGGCAACGCGAGGCGGTTTCCCGTGGGCGCTGCGAAGCAGAAGAGGCGCGGGGAGAGGGTGGAAAGAGACGAGGGCGCTGCTGAGGCCGCAGACGTGGAGGAGCATGGCTTTGAGAAGATGGCCATGGATGAGGGGAGGTAGAGTCAACGCTCTGGACGAGAGGATTCTGTGGAAAAGGCCTGCATTGAGACAGAGTACCATCAAAGCATGATGGCTATCAGACATGTGGACCAATGGTGGACTCAAAAGAATCATGTGGAGGGGACCATTGGGAAGAGTCCCGGGAGAAATCATCTTCCGCATTCGGACATCATGCGCCGGGTCGGAAGGGATCGATCAAGTCGGACTCGAGAGTACCATGTGGAGGCACCATCAGGACGAGTTCTGGAAGATATCAACTTCCATGTCTTGACATCTCCCTCCGGGTCGAAGGGCCTGGATCAAACACCATATCGACCACCACTCAAATCAAGCAGAATAAAATACAACAATACAAATCGATCAAACTTTATGCTTGACCCCCTCAAAGCTCAAACCCAGAGCCATCACCCCATAGTCCATCCCGAATGCTTCATCTCATCCCCCTCACTTTCCCTGCCTCACACTCTCCTCCCCAAGCACCTTACTCGCAGCCATAAACCTACACATCTCCCCCCGTCAGCTCAAAGAATCCCACCCCCGCACGCCCATAATCAAAGAGAGGCCGCAAAACCCTGTGCTTGAAAGGAGGAGAAACGGGTTTGGGAGCACGTGAAGAGGAGGAACTGGTTCGAGGGCATCAAAATGGAGAAAGACGGGCTCGAGGCAAAGGAAGAGACGCGCTTTCGAGGGCATCAAAACAAGAAAGAAAAGGGCAATCAAGGGAATCCAGTCACTCACAGCCCCCCATGCCAGCTCCCAAGCCCCCTCATCGCCTCCGCCTGCACACTCGTCATCCGCACCAAATTCTCCGTATCCGCCAAACTAGCACTCAGCTGCGCCAGCTGCGCATGCAGCGCGGACTATCCCTCTCCCCCCCCCCTCTCACGCATCAGCTTTCGACCACCAGCCTCTGTAGCGCACACACACACACCAACAAAGTGATGAGGGGGAAAAAAATCATGTCCAAGCCGTGATGGGGAAAGAAGACTCACGAGCTGACGCGCCTTGGCTGCGTTTCCGGTCATCATCATGCTCGGCCTCCCTGCGCCCTGGCCGCCCATCCGCGAGGCCATGTCGAGAGAAGAAGGACCTCGTGAAGTGAAGCCGATAGGTGAGAGGTGAGAGGTGATAGGTGATAGGTGTATCTCGGCACCTCGCGGGAAATTCGCTGAGCCCTTGGACCCGGTATCAAGACCTTCCGAATCTCAGGATCCGAATTCCTACACCCCGTCAGCCCACGATGCTCCAGCACTTCAAAGCCGGGAAATTGGGCAGATTCCATTCTGTCAAGAATATCAAGAGCTCAAATGTGCATACATACATACCAATGCTGCGCGTGCATGCCGCATCCAAGTCGCGATGTCTCGAGTCGTCATCCGTTGGCGTTCCACGCTCTCATGCCACCAAAACAAAGCTCACGTGACCCTCGTCGGCCTCGCTCCCACGACGCCCCTTGAATCTCAGCGCTTCCCCCGCGTCAGCTTTCCTCGGCGCCAGGAGATCGGTCTTTGTCACTCTTCTGATTCCGCGTCAAAGGACGAGCACTGATTCATCTCAATATCTTTTCAATATCTCTCAAGCGAGGGAGTCACGTCACGTCACACACTCTCCCTAGACGACTGGCGCACTTCACTCCGTGAATGAACTTGTCTTGCTAGCCTTTCGTTGCGCCAGAGGCAACCAGCCATCCCGGCCACACCGATCCCCAAATAACGCTATGGTGTCTTGTCTATATATTTGCTTTGTTCAAGTTACAAATTATTCAAGCAATCCGCCTTCGAGTGGCGTGACTTGTGGCATGTCCTTGGGCTCACTGGGCCTCCTAGCCCAACTCCCCGCCATCTGTGCGGGTGTCTTATCATCCACGATGTTGCTCGCTGAGAAAACAAGACGAGGGGGTGGGGGGGGGATGGGGGGTTGGAATAAAATGCAATGGAATATAAAGAGATAAAAGAAGAAAAAACCCCCGTTCTAGTTTTATTGCGGCGTCCCATGAACAAAGGAAGAAATCGAGCAGAGAGAAAGCGAAGTGGAAGAAAGGGAGAAAATCAAATATGCTGATGCTGGCCCCGACTCATATGCTCAAGCTGCCTCCCACGGCCTTTGGCGGGAAGTAGAGAAGAAAAGAAAGAGGGAAGAGAGAGAGAGAGAGAGAGAGAAAAGGAAATAGAAAAAGAGGAGAGAGACGGAGAGACAAAGGGGGAGAAGGGAAAGAAGCCAAAAAGAAAGCGAAAAGCCAAAAACAGGGACATATGGCGCACACTATCACCGGATAGCATCTGCACATTGCTTAAGCCCCGCACACACCACAAGAATGCGTCAGCCGTGACCAACTCCTTTGCTGCCGACCGGTCTTGGCCGTATGTACGCTCATATGACGATGGCGCATGCTCGCATACATAGGCAGTCATTCATCGTGTTTCCACCCCCTGCGCGCGGCTTGGCCAATGTCGTTTAGATTCGGTAAACGCCGTGCTTGATCAGTAGTCCAAAGTGATCCCAAGCCGTGGGTCATATCGTTTGGTGTTCTCTATCTGTTTCGCCGTATGGAAGAAGAAAATCAATCGTCGCCGAAGGGCATCGTAAGTTTTGGAGGTGAAGTTCCGCTGCCGTTGAGCCGATCGAGCAGCTCGCAATCTCCATCTCCAGGCCGGAGCGGATGGCCAAGGAAGCGGCTCGAGAGTCGGAGTGTGACGGACCAAGCAGAGAGGGTCGATCGTGGCGGTTGCCTCTGGTCGTGCTTGGATCTCGAGAGTCGCAAATCACGCGGTCCGCCAAGTTACTGTACTCCCGTGAGGTGTCCTATTTTCAGGCTGCCTTGACTGCTCTATGCCGATGGCCCGGAATGCGGTTCACCACTGGCCGCGCTAGCGCTCGCATTACCCGTCAGACGAAGAACTCTCACGGATTGTTTTTGGGGGGGACGTGGAGAGTGCTCACCCGGACCTATTGTGGAACGACAGCAGCGCTCTGTCCGGGAAAATAGTGTGGCATAGCCTGACGAAAGCCGTCGGATGGCGTTGGGCGCCCGTTCATCGCGAAGCTATTGGGAGGCGAGGGCTTCCTACCGCCGTTACGCACAGGAGGAGGATAGTGGTGGTTGGGCGACTGGGTGACTCGTCGAGGATATGAGCCGTTCGTGACCGCCCCGGGAACGCCCGGGACAGGCCCGTACTGGCTGTCTTCGAGCCTCGAGGCCGTCAAGGAGTTGGCCCGTGAGCCGGCGCTAATCTTTCCGCGATCGACGGCGCCGTACCGATCAGAGGTGAAGCCCATGAGGGCATCATCGAGTATGTTATCGTTGACACTCGGCGCATGACTCAGCTGGCTGGTGTGACTGGCCCGGTTGCGGCTGAAGGCCCGGAATCTGCCCCCTCGGGGCTGGGCCTCGAATTCTGGGTTGCGGCGGAGATCAGCAGCGGCTGGCCCGGGGACCTTGCGGTTCTTTCTCGAGGTGACGCTCATCATGTCGAAGGTGTCGGGGTCGATCTGGGGGACCGGAGGGCCCATGTTGGTCTCGATGTAATCGTCGTCATCGTCGTCGTCGTCGAGGGAAGAAGGTCGCGGACCGTTCCGCATGGGCACCGGCCCGCGACGAGGAGGGCCTTGGGGCGGGGGCGGGCCACGCCTCATCCGCATCTCCTGCTCCTTGAGCGCGATCTCGCGTTGGCGGATCTGAATCTCGCGTTCCCTGAGGGCAAGCTCTGAGCTGTGTGGCGCCACTTTCTCCACCTGGCCCTCCGGGATGTCATCGTAGAGGACGAGGTGCGAGAATTCCTCGAGTTCGTTGCCATCCATGGAGCCCCTCCTGGATGTCGTCCTTGATCCTCCCCCATTCATGTGAGGCGGCAGCGGCCTGCCGAAGCCGTTCGGCGGAGGCCTGCGCATGCCGGGCTGACTCATGTTGGACATGTTGCGGGACCTCGGCCCTTGGCGCGGCGGCATGCCGTTGGCGGGCGGCATGCCCTGCATCATGGGCCGGTGGCCAGTCTGGGACTGGTTTCGAGATGGCGGCGACGTGCCATTCGGCGAGCTCGGGGACAGTCCGTTGCTTGACGGCGATGCCTCGTTCGGCTTTGGCCTGTGTCGGTTGTTGAGGTTGAGGTTGTAGAGAATTGCGTAGAGTGTCTCGACGCGGGGCAGTGGGATCTCTGCCTGGCGAGCCAGCTTGATGGGCGAGCCCAGGTAGGTTTCCACCTCCATGGGTCGCCTCGCGATGAAGTCTTGCCACATGATGCTCTCTGGTTGGTTTGGCCGGGTCATGTCGTCCATCACGCGCTGCTTGAAATCGGATTCAAACTTGCAGTCGTATGCCTCGGCAAGCCGGATGAGCTCGTCCATTACATCGGAGACCATCTCCTTGACCCCCATAAGGCCAAGGAGCTTAGCGTGGCTTGCCGTCTCGAATATCACGCTTGCCGGGTGGAATGCGATGGGCCTACGTTTCGCGTTAGCGGCGCGACACCCTCATTCCCCTCTGATCGTCTCGTTCTTCTGCCTTCTTCTTCTTCTGCTGCTGCTTCTTCTTCTTCTCCCTCTTTTCCTCCCCCTTGCTCATCACTGCTGGCTTACCCTATTACCCTCTCGAATTGCTGTTGGCGGATATTCGACGAGACCGTGCAGTTGACTTGACCTGTGGACAATGTCATGGACAGCGCCTGCGCCATGTCGGTTTGTATGGACTGAGGAATGGCGAGGTTGGACATGGTGGGTCCGACCCAGATATCCGTCGAACCGTTGTGCTCAAACTCGCTCTGGCCCAGCTGGGTGACCTCGGCGCCGGAGACGAGCGACAAGACTACATTACCCGGGAAGCGGTCCTCGATGGCGGACTCGACGCCAATGACATTTGTGGTGTTAACGAGAATGCAGGTGTGCTGGGGAGTGACGACGGAATCGATGATGGAGGCGAGATCGTAGACGTCGGGCAGGGCTTTGACGCAGAGGATCACGTAGTCGAAGGGCCCGGCCTGGGAGGCGGCGGCGTCCTCGGGGTTGCGAACGACACGTCTGGGCTTGAATCGCTCATTGCCGAACACGTTGGATCTGCGGCCGAGTGTCAGTTGATGCTCCGTCCTTGTAGGCGCCCTCTGCTGCTTGACCTGTGACCTACTTGAAGGAGATGCCATATTGAGAGACGTGATCGTAGCCCGATTTCCAGACCAACGTCACATCGCAGGCATTTGTGGCCTGGAGCCGCCATGAGAGAAACGCAGACACCGGATTCCCGCCAACTGTGCAAATTTTCATCAGTTCGTTTTCCGCCATGTCGATGAGGTCAAGGCCAAGCGCTGCAGGAAGCAGCTCGCGCCTCGGCAAAGTAGATGGTCGCGATTCAACGAGAGACAGCGAGTCGGATTCGATGAAGGAGAGGATGAAGAAGCATTGAAAGAGGAAAGAAAGGACGGCACGGCTCCGAAACTTTGGAGGAGCACAGCTCCAGGATAGTTTTCAGGCCAACAAGAGGTCTTGACCGCGCAGCAGTCCGGGGGGAGGAAGAAGGAAGGGGGGGGGGGGGGGGGGGCGTGTTGGTGGTGATGAGGGCGAAGGACGGGCAGGGTGGGACAACAAACCTGATAGAACCTTCAGCCGGGGTTGCATGAGTGGCATGGCTAAGAGGTCAGAGGCCCCTATAGGGGGCTAGCGATGAGGTAGCCAAGATCTGAGAAATGCAAAGTACCTAGCGGCCGCTCACGATGGCCCGGCGGCCAGGGACAATGGCGCGCGAGCGAGCAACCAGGGCCCTCCCTGTCAGCAGCGAGCCCTTACTACTCGTAGTCGCTGAGCCGGTCGAGACGGTACAATACAGTACGGAGTACTCGTACTTTTTCTCGTTGTATTTCTTTCTGTCCTTTCGCGTTTGAGAAGTCTGAGATGGAGAGAGCGAGAGGAACGAGAGAGGAAGGGCGACGCAAGGGAGCGAAAAATGAATAAGCAGGGAAATAAATCGGCCGGCCGCACGGCGGCGAGAGATTCGTATCGTGAATCTCTCTCTGTGTGTGTCTCTCTCTCGCGCTCTTTCTCTCTCTCTCTCCCCTCCCCCCTCTCTCTTGTGTTTGTATGCACGGTACGAAATACCCCGTACCGGGTACTCCGTATAGTACTCCGTACTCGTATCTTCAGTTCGACCGAATGGCTGGCCCTTGGCGGAGAGAGCGAGAGTTTGTCTGCCGACGAGCCTCGACAGGGAATGGCGCAAGGACAACAACACAAGGCAGGAAAAAAAAAGAACAGCCAGGTCGACTGCGTGTGAGGGCGACCGGGGATAGAGAGAGTATCCGCAGACGGGGTGTTGTCGACAAGGTCCGTAACAGCCGAGCGTCTGGGGGGCCTGGGCAAAAGGGACTGGCGTGGCGCCAAGAATCAAAGCAAAAAGCGAGACGCACACTCCCAGCAGAGACGCGCGCGCCCCCCCCCTTCCCTTGTCTCTTCTTGCTGCCAGGTCGTTCTTGGCTAGAGAGCGGTGCTGGATTGAGCGCTGGAGCGAGCGAGCGAGCGACGAAATGGCGATCTCGGGCCGGTGGGTTTTGGAAGCGTCTTGTTGGCTGACCGAAGGGGGGCTGATAACGAGCGGACAAGCCCCGAAATTCGAGAGTCGCCAGTGGGAGGACAAACTTGATTACAAGGTTAGTGAGGGCCGCAGGGATGGTGGCACACAAGTGCCGATCTTGAAGGTGTTTCAACCGACTGGGTGGGGAGGGGGGGGGGAGGAGAGCGGGGAGGACTGGGAGGGAAGACGACAACGCTTACTGGTACGGGGCAGTACTGCTCGTACGAGTAGAGCAGAGAAGCGTCTGTGAGACTGCACCTTGGGGGTGTGTAACCTGGGCGAAGAAGAGGCTGGAACTGTCTGCTGGAGGGCGGAGACCGCGATTTGTGGAGGACGGTGAATTGCGTGGACTGGGAGGAGAGAGGAGAGATTGGATGAGTCTGGTTCGAGTACGGAGTAAGATTGAAGATGAACACTGAATACCTAGGATTTGGTATGTACAGGTAATCGAGCAATCGGCGGCTCAGCCAAAAAGAAAAGAGGGGCGTGGACGACGAGAGGAGAGGCGAGGGGAAAAGAAGAGGGAAAAGAGAGAGAAGAACTGTCGTCGTATGGAGTAGTACGGAGTAGGTAGTAGAGCGGATGGGGGGCGTGTGATGCCGCCTGCAGGCTCAGATCGCACGATACTCTCGGGACTTGCGAGTGTCTGGTCGACGCAGACTGCATTGATCAATCAATGTGCTCAGCTGCTCAGCTGCTTTGCTGCTTTGCTGCACTGCTGTTCATCAAAGGGCCAGCAGGTCGATTGATTGACCACTGGTGATTCTGGCCAGTGGAGTCAAGGACGACTCGTTGGACAAAAGGGCACAGAGCCTCGTCTTCACGGGGCTGCTTCCTCGAGTCTCCTTCAGAGCCTTCCCTTGAACTTTCCCTCCTAGTTAAATTGATCAATGATTGATCCGTTTAATTCTCTGGACGCTGTTACTGCGCCATTGAAACGCAGCAGGCATCAAGATTGTACGTGAATTGATTTTTGTTATCCATTGATTCTTTATTTATTATTGAATTTATTCTCAACATGTTATACTAACAGAGTACATGTATTTATATCAATCAATGTATTTATTTCTCAATTGTTGGCGGTGCCTGGTTTCCTTTTAGTTTCCTTTTATTTCTGGCCTCGTTCCTTCCTTCCATGTGAAAAAAAGGCCCCTTTGGAATTACCTGTACTCGTAGCAGCGAACCAGAGGCGCGGAAGGAGCGGGCTCGGGACCGAAAAGGGCCTGCAGGAGGCATTGAGGCGGCAAGGAGCCCAATGTGACGACCCGACCACGGGTGAACCTTCACTTGAAGAGTTACTACCTGTACGACTCAGTAGGTACTCATACTAACTTCAAGTCCCTCGAGGTCAATCTCGATGAATGCCATCGTGGAAGGAAACCCGGGAATACAAAATCTACCTGTACAGGTAGCCTCATGGGCAGGCCCGCCCCTGCTCTTCAGCTGCCCAGGCAGCGTCGCGGCATGCAAGTGGGAAAGAGGCGCCTCAAAATATACCTGAAGGGGCATGGCGCGAAGATGCAATGGCCCGACCCCACAGGAAGGTGCCCCGTACCGCACAAGTGTACGAGTACAGGTACTGTGACTTGGCAGGAGGACTTGGTGCGGCTTATAACCAGGTAGTAGGTACTCCGTACCTGTAGTTTCGGTACTCCGTACGATGAGGACTCCGACAGCAGGAGGCTTCAGGTACAAGGCAGGCCACAGTACTACCACTACTACGACTCGGAGTACTCGTACTTAGTACTAAGGTACCTGTAGTACTCCCTACCGTATGCCTCTCGTACCAGTAAGACAGTGACTTGAATCCTTGGAGCTGTGAGGTGGATGTCGCAGGCTCTGGAAAGCCTCGTACCGGCATGGAGATCACCGACGTAATATCAGAGAGGGATGCTGCGGGGCCCTTCGACCCGTCCTCGTGCGACAAGGACTGCCACGCCAGCGTTGCGCGTCCCCCGAGCCGGAGTCGCTTCGGTTCCCGCCCCGTTGAACGGACGGACAAATGTAATCGTACAGGTAGTACCGTGACATGTACGGAGTTCGAGTACATGCCACGCTTCTCCGTACTCGTACCGTGACGGACACCGACTCCTCACAGGCTGGGAAAGACTCGGACTCACTTCAAGTTCCACCACAGTCAATTTCTAAATTCCAACCCTAGAGCTCTCATCGTCCAATTCCTTCACGGACTTGAAGGAGGCAACGATGTCAACTCAAGTCGCGCCTGCCAACCTCCGCCATTACTACCTGTTAGACCTTTTTCAAGATGAACAGACTGGGGAAAAGGCAGGAACCCAAGAAGAGAGAGAGATCAATGGCCTTGAGACTCGCACGGAGATGGACTTTTTGAGGCACCGCCCGACGGCAAAACCCTCATCTAACCCAAACAGCCTGGTGTTTCGATGGTCCGGAAAGTCGAAACATCGCAGACAACCCCCAGCAAGGGACGACCTGACCATCGGCTCTGTCCAAATTTATATCCGACCAGCAGCGCGGTGTACTCGTACAGAACGCCATACTACGGAGTACTCGTGCCTGCCCTAAAGTCGGAGATCTTCCCCCCCCCCGGACGTGCCTGCCTAAAATACGGCGCAGGAACCGCTGACGTTTCGCACCCGGCGCTGCAGACTTTTTCCTTCAGGGCCTCGGCCTGGAAGAGGTTCTATTCCGTACTCCGTACCTTGTCGTGCTCGTACTCGTACAAGTCGTGTAAGCTCAAGTTCCTTGAATGCTCTCTCTCACTTCTCAACCTCCGTCCTCCGTATGTACGAGTAAGTGCTCCGTATTCTAAATTAGTACCGCTGAGTACGCCTGAATTCCCCGTTACGGGTAGGATACCGCCCGGGCTGTCATCCCATTGCACTACTACTCCGTAGTACTACTACTAGTACTCCGTGCAAAAGGGCCAATCCAACCGTCTGAAGGCGCTGCGGACGGAGATCACGGAGGAAGGCGCCGCGGACGCCATCGCGGACCGCAGCTCTGGAAGGCGCCGGTGGGATCTTCTACTACCTCTGTTGAGACCGAGCACAGTGCGGAGAACGAGGACGAGTACCTGTATTGTACAACAATACCTCTACCAGTACTCCGTACTCCGTACTACCGACTCGGTACTTGTACCACAGGAGGAGGAGCATGAGCAGCCCCGTCATTCATCGCCGCACGGGCCTCGGTATGCTCCTTCGCCGTGAGACTCGTCTACAGGTAGATGCATTGACCCATCCATCGTTTCCTTGCGTCACCTCCGATCGTGGCCCGTGGCCCAGGCTCTCGAGGCCGTGCTGAGGCCTCTGCTCCGCTGAGGAGTCCCTTGGGATAAGACAGTACGAATAGGTACAGGTACTCGTACGATGACTGCAATGATCAATGCATCTCGCGGCGTACCTGCATATCCCATCGGGACTCGCACCTGCTCCTCCTGCTCCGCCATCGGTAGTAGTCTCGTACTAAGTAGGAAGGAGTACGGAGTACGGAGTAAGGACTCGGGAGTTCCTACTCCTGAATCGTACTCGTACTTGGACTGGCAGGTTCGACTCAGCTCGGCTCCAATCCCTCGTACGAGTAGCCTGAAAGCTCCAAGGTTCCCGTTCCTGCCGCCCCGAATCTAATTCCCTCCCAATATCGCTATCACATGAAAAGTGCCAGCGCCCCTGAAGATCAAGCGACGCTAAATAAACAACATCCATGACCCATCGCAATCAATACCTCAATACCTACTCCGTACTCGTACTCGTACTACTACTACGAGTATACCTGTAGAACTAGCTGTACAGGGACTCTGATCTGCCGGTATTACGCGCAGAGGAATCAATGGATTGATGGATATCTCGGAAACGGGGAATAGTACGGACAGAGTAGTTCCGCATACCTAGACTCGTACTGGTACGGAATACTCCGTACAGACATCATCGTCACCCTGCTTCTGCCCAGCGCGGCAGGGAGGCTCGCGGAGAGCAAGGAATGCTCCTAAATGAGTCATATTAGAACTCGTATGTAAAGAGAAGAAAACCCTTCCAGTCCGGGAACTCATACCGGTACTCGTACTCCGTACCAGTAGTATGTACAAGAATCAACCCATGATGAGCATTGAGTGCGGAGGAGGAGCTCAGTACTCCCCACGCTCACGGCTCCTCCTGGCCCTGTGGCACCCGGGCACCCGGGCACCCTCGTCATACAGAGGCAGTTTGGCGAGGCATGCCTGGCAGCCCGGGTACGGGTACGGGTACGAGTACCAGCGAGACATCCAAAAAGAAAATCCCAACATCATCTTAGGGAATTGACAGGCAAGCACGGCATCGACCGCAATGATAAGGCCCGACTGCAATGATAAGGCGACGGATCCTGCGTGAACCCCTTTCTCTAATCTCCTGCTTCTTCCTCATGGCTCCTTGCTTCTGTCACTCCTTCTCCCGGCTGCTCTGCTTCTCAGCTCTCGTGAAGCTCTCGGTGGCACAGAGGCCCATCGATATTATTCAGAGACACTGATATGCCAGCCCAAGAGACATGCTTGCAACTCGAAGCCGCCGGGAGCAGACGTCCTTCGCAATGCAGCCTCCCACCCATCGCCACGTCCGTTGCGGCGTGACACGGCTCAATCCCACCACATCTTCCCATCGGGGTAGGATTCGAGCAGATTCCCCGTCTCACGTGCCCTCCTCCATGTATCCTCGTGGCCCTCGCAGCTGATCGGATCGGGGAAACGGGACTGGTATCTTCGTTGTGTCTGTACTCTTGCATTATATGTCGTCCCTCCAGAATATGTATGGCAATCTTGACCAGAGGAGAAACCAACCCAACCTAGTAGGTAGGGACGGGCAAGACACTGACCTCACTCCAGCCACCGCTGCAATCTCATGTCGTAAAAAAGGCGCCACGCACGACAGTGCAAGACCCGGCAGGAAAACCATCCTCTTGGCGGCCCCATCCCGCATGCGCCTCTGTCCTCGATTTTCGCCCATGATCCCAGGTATCCGTCACGACATCGGGTTCATGCCGTTCTTCCCCCTGGCTTCCGACCGTGGCCGACTCAGTACGAGATGTGGGGAGCATGGCCCTCACTCAAGGGACGCCTCGACGTGACGTTGGGACCCTTCGAGAAGAAGAAAAAAGGGGGGGGGGGCACAAAGTTCGTTGTGATCCCGTATCATGTCGGAGCACAGCCGCAGGTGCTTTCCGCGAAGTCTTATCTGGCCGAGGTCTTGATGAGCAAGCACCGTGACTGCAATTTCGAAGAACCGATCTCAACAGACAGGCTCTGATGAACGGCGCAACCCCGAAGAGATTAGAAACCTAGACGAGAGGAAAGCCGAAGTACTCCGTATGATCGGGCGGCATGCAAGAACCTCCATGCAGCAGAATGATTGACGGCGTCGAGAAGGGCCCCTAATGGATGGACTGCACTGACTATGCCCCTGAGCTCCAAGTTGCTCAAAGGCTTTGTTCCCATGAAAGAGATTCGCTGCTGCCGCCGCCGCCGCCGCACGACCTCGCTGTCCTCTTTCGGACCGGTTTGTTTCGCGGAGCATATCGGATCGAAGGCCAGCCTCCGTCAGGCCTCGTCTCAAAACCCGAAGAAGCCTGTGACAAGTTCAGCTGAGACGCCCGATCAGTGAGCTACTAGGGACGCTGCGAGAAGGGATCTCTACCTGGCCCCCCCCATGAGATCGAGGAGAAGCGTTGATCAACCGCTGTGCTGTGTTTGCTTCACAGGATCCATTACCTCAATATCATCACGCTGGATTTTGACACTTTCCGCGTCCATGCACGAGGAGGGCAAACCTCTTGGAAGGCATTAGCGGTGGCCAGGGACTCGTCGATTGGCGCCTTCCCTGGCTGCGGAAGCTTGACGGCGATCCATCGCCTCGAACCTTCCCGGGTGCTTTTGATCCTCACGACGGCAGGCGCTACCCCGTTCTGGTGGGACCCGCCGCTCGCTCGCCCGCGCTTGCCTGAACTCTATCCGAACTCTGCTCTGCCCCCCCCTTCTTGGCGCCACGGACCGATAGCTCCTGCCCCTTTTCGGGACGTCGCTGGTTCCTGCCCAGGTGGTTCCTGCATCCGCGCCTCTGCGACCGAATCGAACTCTCGGTGAGCCGGGTTGTACCTCCGTATACACGGTATACACATACCGTAGACCGTACTCGTACACAGTCCGCGATGTGAAGCCATCACGAGAAGTTCCAGGCGGCAGCCCGAGGAACTTGAAGCTGGATATTTGAGTTTCGAGGAGGCCGAGGTCATCTGCCCGTGTGCTCGTTCTGCCTTGGCACCGCTCCCCTGGACCGCACTCGCGTTGGCATACGAGAGAGACTCGATGATATCGCACCACTGCTTCTCAGCGACATCATCATCGTCTACTGGTAGTACTCCGTACGGACTACGGAGTACCCTGTCTCGCCTCCAAATGCGGTCATCTCTGCGTCGGGCACGGTGAGAGAACAACTATGTTCTACAGCCGACAGCCATCAAACGCGTTCCGAGGCCGCGCGCCAACCAACAAAGCAATCTCCCATGCTGTGAGGTCGATGAAGAACCTTGAATCCAGAAGTACGGGGTACTCCGTAATCCGTATGGGGGGAACGCCATCAACTTTGATGAACAGACCGCCTTCGAGAATTGGGACCTCTGAAAGAAAAAAAAAAACAAGGAATACTCATTGAGCAAGGTCATGAACTTTCTGGACGGCCAAGGCTTGGTCGTCATTTTTGACCAGACGCAGATCGCAATCTGGGCCTGTCGAGACTCCGTTGTCAAAGAGAATAGGCGGACAGCTTCTTGCTCTGCTGCCATGTTGCCCGGCCTCGTTTCGAGAATCGATCATTTGCTTCCCGGGAAACGATTGACACGTCCCATGAGTGACATCGCAGGAGTCAGAAGGCGCATTGATGTTTGCTGATTTGCTGCAATTCCAATCAAACAGCCCGCAATTCACGGAGTCAAAGCAGGCAGCGTTGACTCCATACTCGTACAGGTAAGAGAATACTAAGGTCGTCGGTCGTCCGAGTCCAGAACCCGTACAAGACGCGACTACACTAGGCAGCCCGTCGTCTCACGTGACCGCGATCACCAATACCAGGTATCTCGGTATGAAAGGTTCTCGCGTCGCCAAAGGGTAAGACCACGTGACCTCCTCCGAGCGAGCGGCCCACAGACCTTCCCACGCGAAAAATTAGGGCTAGCAATTCGACACTCCACCGCGAAAAAGGCGTTGCTCTCCCAAACTGCGAATTTCTTGATCGTCATCCAACTACACGCCCACGCACCACCGCCAAGATGAGTACGTTGTCACTGTCCCTACGCGAAAGACCACACGGCCGCCATCGTCATTTTCTCGAATCCGGACAAGAAAAAGAAAAGGAAAAAAAAAAAGAGGAAGAAGACGGGATCTGGAAGGTCGAACGAGAGGAGGCCCGGGAGGGGGGGTCAAGGAACCGATGGAAGAGGAGGAGGAGGAGGAGGGTACGGGATGAGATGGGTGGAAAAGAGAGAGAGAGAGAGAGAGAGAGAGAGAGAGAGAGAGAGAGAAAGAGAAACGAAGAATGAAATCAACGACAACGACGGGAACAACGACGACAGACATCGACGGATCGAGAAAATGACGAGGCGGGCCGGGACCGCATGATGATTGAGCTGACCATGGCCGTGTAGCGAAGGGTACCTCCAGCTTCGGTAAGCGTCACAACAAGACGCACACCCTGTGCCGACGATGCGGTTAGTCTTCCACCAATCTCTCTCCCCCCCCCCCCATACTCCACCGATTCGAGGGTTTCCGAGGCGATGGCACGAGAACGAGCAGCAAGAGAAGGAGGAAGAGGAGGGCAATCGAACAGACCCAGCTCATTGCGAAACGAGCGTGGTCTTGGAAAGCGATGCCCCTGAGGAAGGAAGCAAGACAAACAAAGCAAGAGGAGGACACGGAGCTTCGAAAAGAAGAACGGAATCACGAAGCATCTACAATGGGGACGTTTTGCTGATGGATCTGCGCAACTGGCAGGTCGTCGATCCATGCACGTTCAGAAGAAGGAGTGCGCTTCTTGCGGATACCCCGCCGCTAAGACCAGAAAGTGTACGTCCCCCCCCCTTATCTCCATTTCCATTTCCATTTCCAGCCAGCGACGACGGGATTCTGATCGCGGACACGACAGACAACTGGAGCGAAAAGGCCAAGCGGAGAAAGACGACCGGCACCGGCCGCATGCGCTACCTCAAGGACGTCTCGCGACGATTCAAGAACGGCTTCCAGACCGGCGCGCCCAAGAACGCCCGGATCGGCAAGAAGACCGAGGCCGACGCCTAGATGCCCTAAATAGCAATAAAATCCACACGTCTCTTGTCTCTTGTTCTTTTTTCTTCGGGTGTTCCGGGGGGCAAAGGGTTGCGGCGGGCGGGCAAGGCAGGCAGGCAGGCAAGGAGCGCGCGGGCTGGGACGAGGGGAAACGACATGAGAGATTCTTGATTTCTTCGAAGGAAGAGGAAGAAGGAAATACTACGGGAGACTTTCCTCCGTTGCAGCCGTCAGCATTTTCGGAGTCGTTTTGAGGCATGGAAGTGTCTTGATTCTCGATCTCGGGGTTTTTAGAGAGATTTTTAAAGGAACCAAAAAAAAAAGCGACTTGTTGGCCCTCAGCCGCCCGACCCTTGGCGTCCGCTCACCGTTGTGTCCTCCCGTCCGTGTGTCTCTCAGATCCCCTATTTCAGACAACAAGCAGCCAGGGACATGTATGTACGTATGTATGTATGTATGATATTGATGCATGTATATCAAGCAGGATGGATGGATGGATGGATGGATTCCCCATCAAGATAGCATCAATCCCGCCTACCTCGCCCTCACCTCCCCCCTCTCAAACACCCTCACCCCCCCATCCCCCCCGACATGGTACAAATACTCCCTCCCCCCTCCCCCCTCCCGCTCCGCAACCCTCATCACGCCGCTCACGTCCCTCGCCACCCCCGTATCCAGCATCCGCAGGCTCAGCACCGCATCCGCCGCGTGCGCCTGCGCCAGCACCAGCGCCGCATGCGAGCGCTCCAGCTCCGTCGCCTGCCCGTGGACAAGGGGGTAGTCCGCCGCCAGCGCAAGCACCGTCGTGTGCACGAGCTTTCTCCCCTGTCAGCATCATCCAAAATCATCTTCTTCGATAAAAACAACAAAACCCCGCGTCCCGTGGCCAACAGGAGGCCGGAGGGAGAAAGGGGTGAAAGGTTTAAAAGGTGTGAAAGGTAAGGGCTCACCTCCCGCAACGAGAGCAGCACGCCCTCGACGGCCATGGTCGTCACGTCGTCTCCGGACATGGCGAGCCACTCGTCCAGCCCATCCAGGACGAGCACTTTCGTCCGCGTCCGCAGCTCCCCGATCGCAAGCCCGATCTCCCGCCTCACCTCGTCCGGCGCGTCGCTCCGTAGGGTCCTCTTCCCGGGCTCGCTCGCCCGTGCAGGCGCGCCGGGCGTGTAGAGGCCCGTGAGGCCGTCGACGAAAGAGACCCGTCCCAGCCTGGCGAGGGACTCCAGATCGAGGCCCTGCCGCGCATATATCAGCCTCCGCCCTGACGCCAGTTTCATGACGTCTGCAACCATCCACCATTCTCATGGGCGGTGACTTTCCCGAAAGAAGAGGCAACCGGGGGCTTGATCGGGAAACGAAAAAGAGAACTCACCATCTTCCCACCCCCTTCTCTCCAAAACCCCCAATCCCTCAGGAAACTCACAACCACAACCCCAACCTCAGTCTGACCGCCTTCTCCATCCCCATCACAAGTCCCGACCTCTCGCCTCTCGCCTCCCTTTTCGCCCTGCAGCATCGACCCCAAGAACCTCAACACAAGCCAATTCGTGCCCGCGCCCTGCACGCCCGTCAGGAGGACCAGCGCGCCCTCGTCGCGGAGGCCAAGGTGCGGCTGCAGGAGGGGCGGTATCCTCGCCATGAAGAATTATGCCGTGAATTCTTGAATCTCGATACGCTTTGCTGTGCCTGGTTGGGATCAATGAGTCTCTTGGATATATATCACGCTTGATATAATGACTGCTGATGCTGCACCGTGAATGGTGAATGAGGAGGCCTGGAAGGAGTATGAGTCGCGGGATGTGAAGCAATGACGTGAAATGAAAATGTCAGTGGAATCGTTGGTGGGGGCGGGGACGGTGTACAAGCATTATTCGCACGGTCAATTTCCGCCACTTCAAGCCCAATCTGTACAGTGCGCAAGAAAATCCAAGGCTCTCTCCAGCATTGCAACTCGTCAAAGCACTTGCACTTCCTGATTATACGATAGCATCATCGTTCATCACAATTCTAACTCATAAATCGATAAGTTTGTCTCGCAAATTGGTTTCGTACTGTTGCTCTAGTTGTGGCATGGAGGATACTTGCGATCCGTCTCACGCTTTGTCGTCAATCTCATTCCACGTCGTGATGCCCTGACCCAAACCCGTCGGCGACGACCAGCCCCGCAGACAAAACCTGTATGCTAACTCCTATCCATGCAAAGCCTTTCCAAGAAGGAGTAGAAAAGAGAAAACGCCAAAGAGACAAAGACAAGTCATCGAGCTGCATGTCATCGTGAACAAGAATCAACACAGACCAAAGAAAAAAAAGGAAAGGAAAAGAGAAGAAGAGAAGAGAAGAGAGGAGAAGAGAGGAGAGGAGAAGAGGCGAGAAGAGGAGGGAAAAGAAAAAAAAAGATGATGCAAGAAAGAACATGACATGAAGACTATCAAAATTTCTCCATGAGGTTCATCCTGACTGTCCACATGCGGGCTCTCTTGCCAAAGATGTACATGGGGATGGACATTATGCATGTCACGGCCTGGATGACGCCGAGCCAAATGTACACCGTCTTGGGCCCGTCGCGGGCCATCCACTTGGAGAAGAAGAGACTGAAGACGAGGCCGTGGAAGATGTTCTTGGAGAAGTTGAGCGTCACCAAGGCCTCGCCCGCGTATTGGCGGTAGCTGTCGACGCAAAAGGTGATGGACGTCGTCGAGCCCAGCGAGCAGCCAAACGACACGATGCCGAAGAAGATGGTGGGCACGATCCAGGCGTCCTTCTCCTCGGCGGCCCAGCCGAAGCCGATGAGCCCCGCCGAGGTCGTGATGAGGATGGGGATCGCCATGACGAGACGATACTCGGGCTCGTAGAGGCCCCCGTTGCGGCGAGCCATGGCCCGGACGATGATATCGCTGACCTTTCCGGCGACGCCGGTCCCGAGGATACCGCCGATGAAGGGCGAGATGTAGACGAGCCCCGTCTGCAAAGCCGTAAAGTTATATGTGGCTGGATCGCGGTAGATGATGGCAAGCGTCTCCGACATGACAATCAGCCAGCCGATGGAGCAGGCGTACACTATCGCCGACCAGAGCACGGCCGGGTAGGCGAACAGGATGAAGGGTCGCACCATGACCTTGGCCCAGTTGTCGCTGTTGAGGCGTCCGTGGAACGGCTTCAGCTGTTGGACGAACGTCTGTGCCGGTCGGTGGCGCAGCGTGTGAGTGTAGCTGTAAGTCTGGCCAAGGTCGATGCTCGAGTAGCGGGTCGACCTCTCGAGGTCGGTGTGTGCTGGGGGAAGAAGCGAGAGGTGGCGCACGGTCTCGGAGCTTCCGGTCGCCACGTGGACCTCGCCCGAGTCATCGAAATCGCGCTTCTCCTTGACGATTTTGTCATCCGAATCGGTCCGGGCCTTGGCGGGAGCTGGGGAGATTCTCCCCTTGATCGTGTCGTTCTCCGAGCTGTTGGACTGGTGCATCGGAGACCGCTGGGAGCTGTCCAGGGACATCTTCTCCTGAGGCTCGGCGGTCTCCTTCAGCGACACGCTCGGCTTTGCGGAGCCGGCACCGACGGACTCGCGCCTGGGGACGAAATCGACGTGCATGCCTCTTTGCCGTTGGGCCAACCCGGGGGATGGCGGCTGCGCATCGCCATGGCGGGCAGGGAAGACGACGGGATCGGCGGGCTGGGGCTGCTCATGTCTGTCGTCGGGGCGGAGGGATAGCCGACGCAGCAAGCTCAGGCTTCTGGAAGGTCTCTTGACGGGGGTTCTGTCCCAAAAAGTCTCGGGGACGAAGAGGAACAGGAGGACGCCGGCAAAGCCTACGATGATGGCAACGATGCTGTGATGGTCGGTAATTTGTCAGTACCAGCAGCGGCACAGAATCCGAGAGCGGATCCGAGAGAGAGAAGAGGTGGGTTTTTTTTCGGGGGGGGGGGACTCGACTCACAAGAAAACCCATCGCCAACCGAACTGGCCAATGATGGTAGCACTGACCAGGGGGACGAGATTTTTGCCGCCGAGAAGAAGCAGGGTGTAGATGCCGATGCGGTATGCGCGCTCGTGGAGGAAGAAGATCTCGGCAATGGTCGCCGAGGGCAGGCACTCGACCGGGCTGATGGCCATGCCCTGGATGATTCGGGCGGCGAGGAGGGAGGGGAAGCTGGGCGAGAAGCCAGCCCACAGCGAGGCCCCGATGAACAAGACGGCACTAGCAAGGTACACGGGGCGTTTGCCGAAGATGATGGCCGTGGGGGAGGCGAAGACGGAACCCAGGCCCAGACCCATCATGTAGAGGCCTGTGGTGAGGGCGACCGTCTCGACGGAGACGTGGAAGTCCTCGGCGACGTTTGTGAAGCCGGCAGCAATGACAGGCGTCATGCCGCCCCCGAGCATGCAGTAGAAACCGAGGGATAGGAGGGCGGCGTCTCGCCTCCAGGACGGCCAGTTCAGGGGGTCGTTGGCGGAGTCCTCAGGCTGCGGCTCCAGGATGATGGCTCCGTCGGCCGTTCTCTTCTTCTCGTCCTCTTTCTTGACCTCGGGCTGGCGGCCGCGCTGCGCCGGGCTCGTGGCTCGTCTCGGTGTGGATGGGGGGTTCTCGCCCGGAGTGGGAACCGGAGTGGAAGGTGCCTCGAAGGGCAGGCCGACGGGGAGAGAGGAGTGAGAGACTCGGGAGGGCACGTTGCGCATCCCGAGGGGCTCGTTGCGATCACTAGCAAGCAGCAAGACGGAGCCTGTATCATGAGTGTCAGTGGGCCATGGGACTAGGTATGTATGTTGTCTTGCGGTGATTCCGGCCTACCTGGAACCTCGAGGGTGTGCTTGTCATTGAGGATTCCCAAGCTCCATGTTGGGTATTTCCGCTCCGAATCATTGTTGCGATTGCCTCGACTCCACCAGGGAGTCTGTGCAGCCTCCTCCGGGGCCATGACTGAAAGTCTGGACGGTCGTTGAGTCCTCCTTTGAAATCAACCTCTCCTTTCACCAGCCGTTTCCTTTCATCCAGGAGAGAAAAGCGAGAAGAAACTCGGATTGCAATCTAGTAGGAAGAAGAGCAACGATATCGAGAGAGAGGAGTCGGTAGCGCTATCAATGGTAGGAAGGGTGTCCTAGGTCGGAAGAGATCAATGGATAGGTAGGTAAGTAGTAGTAGTGGTGGTGGTGGTATGTCGTGTTGGGCGGATGGCGTTGTCAGGCTCAAACTCTATCGGAGACGGTGAAAGCCAGAGCAAAGGTGTATATATATTGATAAGTGCCAGGTAAAGGAGGTAGTAGGTCAGTAGTAGATCAATGATAGCAATCTACTACCTAGTAGTAGTAGTATGCTGGCATAGATGAAGGAGTCGTATATTGGCGAAGGAGATGCCAGTCAGCAGAAAGGACGAGAGCGACCAGGCCTCGCGGATAGAAGGAGAGCAAGATGAAGGCGATACGCAGAGATGGGTAGCGTAGTTGAGGACGAGAAGAAGTCGAGGAGAAGGAGGTCATCGAACGGTTTTATCCCACCGCGGGGAGCGACCCCGCGCGGGCGGGACGAGGGACGAGAAGGTGATGCCATCGACGCAGTGCAGGCTGGGGGGAGGTCTCCTCGAGGTATCCGTGTCGCGATGGATCCAGGATGAAGTCCCAGGTCCCAGGATGGATCATGATGGGCCATGACGGGCCACAAGTGATCAATGGGTTGATGGATGGATGGATGGATCCATCAATCAACCCATCAACAGGTTGAAGTTGGGAGGTCCAGGAGCCCCGGGCGAGGCGACTCGAGATGACGACAGCGCGCACGAGGTTTGGCCGAAAGAGGCACGGCGTGTGCATCATGTGGGGAAGGCGCGACCAGGAGGGGGGGGGGAGACGAGGGGGAGGGGGGGGGGGAGGGGGCTAGGGGGGGGGAGGGGGAAGGGG
>NQYQ01000001.1:2642494-2657396 GCA_003055925.1 Escovopsis sp. Ae720 | reverse complement strand
TGGCCCCCCCCCCCCCCCTTTCTATCAAATCCTTCAATTTCCGACGGCAATCTCGTAGACCACAAGTAATACATGGTTCGAGGGAGGTGTCTCCCCACATGGTATTAAGGTATTTGACTTAAATATATGCATATTCGTAGAGATCCAAAATTAGGACACACCCCTCACAGCCGACCGGCCCAGCCGTGACACTTGAGATCGACGATCCAAATAATAATAAAAAAAAAAGCAAGCTTGTATGCTTCCATGACCCGTGAGTGAGTCTGGAGTACCTTTTGAGTCTTCCCGGCACAAGGACGAGCGACTGTCACTTCAATTACGGCAGGGGCTGGCCGCGCGAGATGCGCTCCCGCGCCGGCTTGCTGCCCTTGCCAGCCTTCTTCAGGTCCTCGAGTCGGTCTCTCGCCTTGGGGAAATCCTGGGCTGTGGTGTCGTAAAACGCAGACGGTATTAGCATGATGCATCGATGGTTCAGACGAGCGCTCGTGCGAGTGTCTCGCGACAGGGAGGATGAAAGAGCAGAGTGGAACAAGACAGAAACATCGAACGGAATTTTCAAACTCACAAGCAGCTCGCCAGTACCACCGCTTCGCATCCTCCAGGTTGGCGGCCACGCCGATGCCCACCTCCGTAAAGTAGCCCATCGCGTACTCGGCCTTGGCCAGCCCCGCGATCGCGGCCTTGCGCGCCCACAGGTACGCCTCCGTGTCGCTCTGGCCGAGCACGCCCTCGCTGCCCGTCAGATACCACCCGCTGAGCGCCAGCTCCGCCTGGTGCTCCTCCTGCGTCGCGGCCCGCGAGTACCATACGATGGACAGCCGCGGGTCGATCGGGCACCCGAACAGCCCGTACTCGTACGCGCACCCGAGCTTGAATTGCGAGAACTTGTACCCCAGCTCCGCCGCCTGCTGGAACAGCGTCAGCGCGTACTGCTCGTCCCGGATGATCACGTCGTTGCCCTGCGCCGACTCGTACAGCAGGCCCAGCTCGTGCAGCGCGTGCGGGTTCTCGGCGTCCGCCTGCTCCGCCGCGCGCTTGAGCCACCCGACCGCCTCCCGCGGGTTCTTGGTCTGACCCAGTAGGCCCTTGAGCAGGATCATGCCGACCTTGTACATGGCCGGCGGGTCGCCCAGCGTCGCGGCTCGCTTGTACCACATGATGGCCTTGAGCGGATCTTTCCGAGTGCCCCCGCCCTCCTCGTGGCCGACCTCGCAGCACACTGCCGTGCGGTACGCCGCAGCGGCGTGCCCGAGCTTGGCCGCGGATTGGTACATCGTGAACGCCTCCTTGTGATCGGGCTCGCCGCCAAACAGGCCCTTGCCGAGGCCGTCTGCCAGTATGAACATGGCCTCCTGGATCTGCGCCGCTGCCAGTCTCTTGAGGATCTTCTGCGCATCCCCGAGCAATTGGCTGCGGACCCTCGCACGCGCTCGCGGATCGGGGGTGTTGGGCACCAGAGTATCCGAGGCCGTGATCAGCCGCTTCGCCAGCTTCAGTGCAGAGACGTGGTCGTTGGGGTCGTTTTTGACCAAGGACTTGAGGTGCTCGAGCTCCTGGGGCGTCACTGGCGTCTGATCCTCTCCGGGGCGCTTCTGCTGAGCCATCGGAGCCCCTGGCATGCCTTGAGGGGCCATGTGCTGCTGCTGCTGCTGGGGCTGCTGGACCAGCGGCGGCATTTGCTGGACGCCACCATAGTTACGGACCGGGGGCGGCTTGACGTTTGGATCGATCGTCGAGCCCTGCGCCAGACCCGGGCGCACGGGCGTGGGATGCGCCGGCAGCGCGTCCGGGTTTGCTGTGCTTTGGGGAGCCGTCGTGGCAGGCCTGGGAATCGGGGGGGTGTTTGCATATCCGGGCTGAGCCATCGGGCCGGGCGGCGCGCTCGGCTGTCTTGGCGGCCCGGCATCGAATCCGCCGGGCCCATTGAAGCTCACACTGCCTTCGGAATGATGATGGTACGCGTTGGCCGAGGGAAGAACGGGGACGTCGGGGACGTCGGAGGCCATCTCGAAGACTGCCGTCTGTGGCTGTCGCATGTCGACAGTGGAGTGGGCGTGGCTGAGCTTGGCGACCTGCTGGGCGCCCGCCTGGGGCTGTTCGAACCCGGGCTGCATGGACGCCTCGAAGGAGCATCGCTTGGTCGCGGGGATGGCGTCGAAATCCGGCATGCTCGACCGGCTAGGGTTGCGAATGTGAGATTGGGGCTCTTCTGTGACTTGGTCCTCGTCGTTGTAGTAAGATTCGTAGAAATCATCAATCTGCCCCATGTGGCCGTAGTCCACGCTGTAGTTGATCCCGCCATGGCCATGGGTAGAGGGGTCTCCAGACTGTGAGGGATACGTCCTGTGGGGGATCGGCCTGTTCCCCGTGGTCGTCGCAGGTCTCGCGGGCGGCGCCATGCCTGGCCCGGGGTATCCGTCGTTGAACGGCATAGTCATGCTTCGCTGGGGGCCGCCGAATTCGATCGCCGGGTTCAATTGCTCGTGCGCGTATCCGTCGTGGTAATTCCCGTAGTCGCCAGATGAGGCCAGGGCGGGAGAGCTCTGTGCTGCTCCCTGGTATCCACCGCCAGAGGCCCTGCCTTGAGGAGGATGAGCCCCCTGGCCATTCGGGCCCCTTTGCCCGTAGTCTCCCGGCCGGCGCTGGCCATCGGGCGGGCCTCTGCCGCCGGGAGGACCGCTGTTGAGGTCCATCGTCGACATCTGATGCGCGAGGTGATCTCCTGGTTGGCCTCCTCGTCCATATCCAGGCCCTCGAGGAGACAATGGTGCGCCATTTGGATGTCGTCCACCTGTCAGGTTCGTTTAGCCCCCAAAGAGTCGCGTGCATCCCGGACCACAACAAGAACCCTACCTGAGAGATCCATATTCGAAAGATGAGGCGGCGGGCCGCGAGGCCCGCCACCACCTCGAGAGTTGGGGGGCATGCCTCTCCCGCCTGGCATTGGAGGCACTGCTCCTGGGGGCGGCGGCCCCCGATGCCCCTCTGCAGTCTTTGGCCGAGCCATCATCGGTGGTGCGCCTCCTCTCCCGCCTTGCTGTGGATATCCTCCTCTCATCGGTGCGGTTCCGTGGGGGCCCTGAGGCGGACGGCCTTGGGCATATCTCGGATCTGGGTACTGGCCACCGGGAGCTTGATCGTATCCAGGAGCGCCCTGGGCATTGTGGCCGAAACCGTCTCGAGGATCGCCGCCTTGAGGGGGTAGGGGTCCTCTTACAGTCGGAGGCTGGACAGCTCGACCATTGTACGGCCGTTGTGAGGCGCCGCCTCCGGGTCCGTTGTATCCTCCCTCATATGCCATGATCTGGGGGCTCCCAATGGCATGCGCAAATTAAGTAAGTCTGTGAATGACCATCAAGCCGCAACTTTGCGGCGAATGTACGGAGAGGGTGTTTCAAATAGAAGTAGTGCCAACCTTAGCCTAGCTAATCGAGTAGTCGATTTCCCATGTTCTCCAAGTCATCGACAATTTCGTTCTGTTTCTTTTCTTTTCCTTTCTTTCTTTTTTTTTGCAGTACGCTATGTATGAAATCCGCCCGTTTTTTTGTTCGCTAGAAGAATGGATGCAAGTCGAAATATAGTGGTCGTCGCGCAAAGTCAATCGAGATGTCAGGCGCAGAAGAAAGAATGCGACGAGGTGAAGATGAGGTTGATCGGAGGTCGGGGGTCGTCGAAAATTTCGATGGAGAAGCTGTGGAGGCCCTGACGCTATATGACGGCGTCGCGAAAGACTAGTAGCTTGTGAAAAAGGGGAGCTATCAACAAACTCGCAGTCGACAAGCGAAGGCGCGAGACCTAAACCTAGGAGACGGAGGAGGTGAAGCGTTGGACTTGGGGAAAAAAAAAAGATGCGAGATTTTCGTGAAACAGCGGGTCGAGGTTTGCCAGCGAGGAGATGATGGGAGCGCTTCCTTGTTGGATATTATTAGGTGGGAGCGTATGTAAGACGACAGATGAGCTTGGTGTATGTACGGATTAGTACTCGTACGAGTACTCCGTAGATGCGAATGACTCGGATGGGCGGATTGCAGAGAGGCTGTCAGATAGGTGCGAGATTGGTTGAGAGCGGAATTCGGAAGCTTTTTCTCGTTTCGTGATCGACTTGAGCCGTCCGCGGGTGCCAATCTCCGAGCAGTCGAGGGATATCGAGATCGAGATCTATATGTACTCCGTATGAGGGATGGAGATTCAGGAGAGGTTCAGGAGGGGAGAGGAGAGGGGAGGGGAGGGGAAGCCAAGGGAGCCTAGGGAGCCTTGGACTCGTACTTGTAGGGGAAAAATGATGATAGTAATGAGGATAAGTCAAAAAAAAGGAGCTGAGGGGAAGCAGTGGACAGAGAGGAGCAAAAGAAAGGAAGAAGAAGAAGGAGGAGAAGAAGAAGAAGAAGAAGAAAAGGTAAAGGACAACGCTGGAACGGGCTCAGGTAGGAGTCGTACTCGTAAAAGCAAAATGGTGAATCGCCCACAGGCCTCCTTTGAGTCTCTTGACAAGGAAACCCTGTTATCGACGTCAAGGGGAGGGGAAGGGGATTCAAGGGAAGAGGAGATACTCGTAGTTGAGGGGAAATGGAGGGGAAGAGAAATGAAGCAAAGAGAAATGAAGGGAAGCAAAGGGAAGGGAAGCGAAGGGAAGAGAAGGGAACGACGATGCGCAGAATCGGAGGAAGCAGCGAGAATTGAAAGTGGAAGCAGCGAGAGAGTCTCTTGCCTCGTAAGCGCTGGCGGTTCGAAATCTCGAGTCGATTCGGGGAAAGAGCAAGCTCGGCAGGGGAAGCAGGAGAGCGCCTTTTCCATTTCTGGCTTAGTCCCATTTCGGGGTGTGGCGCTAGTCCTGTCTCGGACTTACCGGCCCACCTTCTTCATTCTTCGATGGCGGGGGAAGGCACGATTACCTGGTTGAGTACGGAGTACGGAGTACGGAGAGGTAATACTCGTACTCGTACGGTCACGTGTTGTCTCGGGTAGCCGTCACGAGCATGATGGCAACACGTGATTGAACATGATGGATTGAACATGACGGGATCAACTGACCTCTTTTGGAGCTTGGAGGCCCATCGTTGAACATCAATGAGATCAAATGAGCCATTCAATCTTCTCGCGAGCTGCGTCGAAAATCTGACAGATACAATACGAGTACGACGGAGGCCGGGACTTGTCTCGTCGCACCGAGATGGCCCGGAGAGGAAAATCGATCCAAGCTGCGTTCAAGCTCACCTCGCATAGTACTCGTACGCCGGTAGTGTCACCAGGAACCAGCCACTTCTACTACTCGTACTACTACTACTGCTACTAGTCAGGGGCGCGCAACCTTGTTGAAGAGACCTTGAGACCACTTACATCAAGCGCCGATGCTGCAATCCATCAATCGATCCCAACTTGTCAGCCGCGGCTCTCGAAAGGAAGCTTTTTCTTCCAGAAGGACCTGGCTCAGCCTCATCGACCGTGGGCCTGATCCCTCGCCAAGTCCGTCCTTTTCGCCGCCCATGATGTCACTCGCGCCGTTCATGTCAAGGAATCGATGGGGAGGACTCCGTACTCTGTACTCGGACTCGTACACGTACATACAGCAAACAGCCTCGTCCTTCCTCGGCACCATCTCACCCGGAGAGATTACAGCCACCGCCACTGCTCGGGGTGGCGAGAGATCTGAAGCCACAAGATCTCACGGGCTCGGTCTCCGGCACCAAGGCCAAGAAGGAGGATACCCTGTACGGAGTACTCCGTACTCTCAACGGAAGAGGAAGCACTCAAAAGAGATCGGGCACTGGAAGCAAAAGGCCAAGTGATGTCACAGCTGACCGCATGGATCCAGTGCGGCTCGGACCTCTTTGATTCACGGATGACGCTCAGCAACGATCGCTCCATCTCCTTGACATTCATGTCAAGAGGCCTTTGCATCGAGAAGTACCTGAAGATCGAAAAGGCCAAGAAGCGGGCGGTACATACTGTACTAGGAGGCACCAAGGCATTCTTTGTGCACCATGCATTGAGCTTCAGAGCAACGGGAATCAAGATGGCAATGTAAGTTTTCAGGGGAGGGGGGTTGGCGACCATTTTGCTCTGCTTCAGGATCTGGACGTCAACCTCAAAACAAGCAATGAGGGAGACTGGAGTGAAGAAAGAAGACAGAGTCCCGAAAAAAAAAGAAAAGAAAAAAAAACACCAAAAAAAAAAACATACAACAGCCGGTGTTCGCCAGTGGTCACCCACCTGACTACTAATCTGCCGGTTAGGAGCTTATCTATGGGGGAGCGGACGGGACCCCGAGCTCTCTCCTACCTATGGTCGTATGTGGCATTCCAGTCGCTTGCTTCGAGTGATATTGGACAATCAACAGTGGGGAAGCATCGCACCCGAGGCGCTCACCTCCAACGCCTCAGGGATCGCCCCCCGGCTTCGCGAAGCAACGGTGATGATGGAGGCAGCTTCAATGCGTCATCGATGCAGTCTCTCTCATGACGTCAAGAGTCCGGGTCGGCATCCCTGAGTGAGGGAAGGCACGTCGGGACGGACCTTCCCGCCATCTTCGGGACGCAGATGCGGAAAGGGCAACGGCGCGGGCCCGGCAACAGCGCCGCATCCGACAGTTCTCACCTTCCTCGCATCCGTGGAGCCGTCCCGCGTCGCGGAAGGCACACTCCTCCGAGTCGGTCCTTCCATGCGCGGTCGTCGGCTCCTTCCCGGATGAAAAGCCATGCCAGGATCGATGGAGTGGAAAGGCAAGAGGTCGTCTCGCGCTTGCTGTGTCGTGACTTTGACTCACTCCAGCGATAAAACATGAACTTCGAAGGCTTCCACTCGGAATATGAAGACATCACGAGGATCGTGATTGATCGTCATCGATTTCGTGGACCAGGTTACTCTCTTCAGTCGACTCAACTAGTGCCACGCGCAGTCATCTCGGCCACTTGGAGGAAGGACCAGTGGGTGAGAAGCCAGTGAGAAAAGAGCCCTCAGCTCAAAAGCCCTTGACTGCAAAGCTTGATGTTCTTTCCGCTAACTCTCCTCCCTCAGGCCTCCTTTTCGAACGCTTCGATGCTGAAGTCAAGAAGGCCCCCCCGAGAACGCACATGAAGACGCTCCAGTCGTGTCTCGTGTCTCCTTCAAAGCTTCTCTTGAATCAGGACTCCGAAGCTCTGGAAGCTCGACGGCCCAGTGGTCAAAGGCAAAGTAACAGTCGCGATTCATCCTCCAAGATACATACCTGTGCAAGCATCTCGACATTGCAAGGTCAGGAGAAGTCTGGCCATCAACGAGGGAAGCTCCCTTAGTACCAGGCGAGCCGTACAGACAAATGAGTCACCCCAGAGGTATCGGTATCGGCATGGAGTATCCCACTCTTCTCGTTCACGTTGCGGTCCTGCCACAAGTTGGCTCGCGCGGACAGCATCAACTCGAAACTTGGACGTGGCATCCTCGCCCACGGAACTAGAGAGGCTGGACGAATTCGAGGCACGAGCTCTTCATACCAGTGATGGCCTTCCAATAGGGCTTTCAGTCGCAGATCTACTCCCAGATCGACCGAGCATCTCGCCCCTTCAAGAGCAACGGGGGACGAGGACGAGGGTGCAAAAAAAAGAGAAGAAAAAAATGAATGAAAACATACAACAGCCGGTGTTCGCTGGTGGTCACCCACCCAACTACTAATCTGCCTCTCACGGGCTTGACTATAGGAGAGCGGACGGGATCCCGTATATTCCAGTGGATATGGTCGTATGTGCTCATCTCGTCCCTAAACACGGATCATATGGAGCTCCCAGAGGGCATCACGGGTCAATTTTTTTTAAAAAAAAAAACACAAAAATCCAAAACATACAACAGCCGGTGTTCGCCAGTGGTCACCCACCTGACTACTAATCTGCCGGTTAGTGGCTTGTCTATGGGGGAGCGGACGGGACCCCGAATTCTCCACTACCTATGGTCGTATGTGATGAATAGAACAGCAATCGATGCTTATGAGACAGTCGATCTCGGTGGCGCCAGCCAAAGAAGATCTGGATCGGTGGCTTGCAATGTCGTGTTTGCTTCCGGGTCTTCGAATGTGCGACGATGAGAAAAAAAAAAACATCTCGGATTCAAGTCTCCAGAGCTGCGACTTCGCTTAGTCAGCAACATTTTAATTACATAAGCAATTCGCCTCACCGCCTTCCTGTTCTCGACTCGGTCGGGAAACGCGATGACGATTCATGATGATGATGATGATGATGGTGAGAAACTGCTTCTCTATCTCATCCACGGCGTGGCAAACCTGGATGAGACAGCAGCAACGAAGCCTCATCGCGACCAGCCCGACACAGAAACGCGACCATCTCAAAGACCCCCGATCCCGCTTGCGACGCGACGCATCCGACATGTCCGCGAAGAAGGCGATCAACTGGAGGCTCTGGACCAAGGTCCTGGTCGGGTAAGGGCCTTGTCCCCAATCTCATCGCAATCTCATCTCGCCTCGTCCACCACACGCTGGGGCGCGAACAGGGAGGATGTGGTCATGGTTGCTGACTGATTGGACATCCAGCGGAGCGGCAGTCAGTGTCGGCGGGCCGGCGCTGACGTGGTGGCTCATCCCGTCCGAGGAGGAGCTGAGGAAGCGGTACAACCCGGACCTGCAGAAGCGAAGCCTCGAGACGCGGGAGGAGCGGCAGCGCGAATTTGACGAGTTCGTGACGAGGCTCAAGGCGTACTCGAAATCAGATAAGCCGAGTTTGTCTCCCCCCCCCCCCCCCCCCCCCCCTTTTTTTTTTCATTTAGGCGAGAGAAGGTCTCTTCGTCTTCATGGATGGCGCGGAGTACGGGGAAAGAGGACGGCCGAGAAACGCTGGACAGGACGCGTGCGGAGAGGCGGGACAGGAGGAGATGTTTGATGTTTGGCTGACTGGGTGAACCACACATAGTCTGGACGGTCGTCAAGGAGGAGGAGGAAAGGAAAAAGAGGGCGGATTTCGAAGCTGGGAGACTGCAGAAGAGCGCGGCGGAGGCGAGGCAAGAGGAAATGAGGCGGGAGGCCGGGCTCGCTGCCAAGTAAGGAAACAATGGCATTTGGAAACGAATGAAAGGAAAAAAAAAAAGAAGAAGAAGATATCCAAAAGAAATCACACATATGAACCGAAAAGAAAGCCAGGCCTTCACCAGGGCGTCGGGTACATCGCGAGGATGTGGATCGAAACTGTTGTGCTCAAAGGCCGCGGGCAGCACTCAAACCCGTTTTTTTACTTCCGAGATATCATACGCAAGACATCCCGCTGCTGTGATGGAAACCCAACCCCGCATCCCGACGGCTCCCATGTGAGACGACCAGATCCCCAGCGGCCTCAGGCTCCGCGGGAGTCGTTCTGCTCAACGACATTCCCAGGGGGCACAGGCCCGACAATGCGCAGGCGACGGCGACGGACATGACACGTGGGTGTGGAGCAGGACACCATGGGGTTCGGAGGCGGGCTGGGAACGTCGAGAAGCATCGGGACGGCATCGATCCGTATCGCGGCAAACAAAGTTTGGCCGTTCGCGGCGTCTAGTCCGGAAGCTCTCGCGTGCATGAGGCGCTGATCACGACGACACTGTGCTAGCGACGAGCGGGTACCGGTACTCACGTACGAGTACGGAGTAGTCAGGGCTTGATGTTGGGGCGCACTTATGTATGGGGGAACAAAGGGGCACGAATGGCATCGATCCATCGCACACCATCTCCAGGCTACTCGGAGGGAGGAGATCCATCTCGCACGCGACGCGCGTGCGCGAGACCTCCCTCGGCATACCGGCATGGGGAAGGTTTTATCTCTGTGCCACCGGCGCTTGACGGCCTTGAGATCTCGGGTCTCGCGAGAGATTGCGGAGTGCTCCGTACCGGTAGTCTTCGATGGAAGAGGATCAAGGTTTGCGCCCACTTCTGATATCAACAAGCCTTCATCGTAGAAAATGATAAAGAGCCGCGTGGAGTACTCCGTACTCCGCATCATGAATGCAAAGATACCGGTACGAGCACGAATCGAAATCGATCAAATCGTCTAGCATCGTTGCGTGATCGCGTGGATGAATTGGTGGTTGCCGGCCCTGGGCACGGGGGGATTGCAGGAGAGGACACGGAGGGCTCCGGATCCCGCGCCTTTCATCTCACCTCGATAGAGCCCCGGACTCTTTGAAATTCCAGGCAGAGGCAACGAGCAGTATGTAGATCCCGCGATGGGACCGACTCATGCAATATTGATCTCGCCTGACAGCTCGAGTACTCAGGACTCCGTAGGGCAAAATAATGATCGGGCTGCGAATCTGCGAGTCTGCGAATCTGCACTCCGTACGGAGTACTCCGTATGTATGTTCCATTGAATTGTCTCGGGTTTCGCATAGATCATCAATGGTCGGATCGTCCTTATCTCGTCGGGGATACCTGTACTCGCACGAGTACCGCCGTGGCCATTTCTGGAAGGGGAATCAGAATCAGGATCAATGCGCTATCACAGTTCGATCTCGCTGACGCTGCTGCGAATCTGACACACCTGTTCCGCACATGCGCAGATAGCTGGAGGCATTCCGCACACACGACAGTGGCTGACAAAGGATCCACGAGCGTGGTAATGGTTCCAGGGTCCCCCCTGCGACGCAAAGGAATCTCCGAAGCGCAGAGGTGAACGCTGGCGCGATGCCTGTAAGATTCCAAAGCCTGCTGATATCGGAGGTTGATAAGGCGGTCGTGGGCGAGCGAAAGAGGGAAGTCGGCGATGGCGATGGCGATGATGATGATGATGATGATGATGATGACAATGCTGCCGCCATCTTGGCTTGGCATCTCATCATGACTTCCTCCTCGGGACAACATTCCAGACCGAGGCGGATGTTCAGTCGACTCGGTCTCCCGGGGACCTGCTCAGGCCTGTCAGCCGCTCTGAGCTCGACTGCTGATGATATGCCGACGTGCTGTGCGCCTATCTCTTTCACATGCTGCGCGCAATATCGCCCCGACATCCCTGCTTGCCGACGAGATGCTGTCAGGCATCGCAGTGAGAGTCGTGCCCACTGCCCGCTACCGCAGGCTTGCTGCCCATCCCGTATTCAGGATAGGAGGAAGGGGGGGGGGGGGGGGGGGGGGGGGGGGGGGGGGGCGTGAGGACGACCTACATAGAGGGCGAGATGAAGGGAGGACGGGGGCAGGACACCCACCGCGCAGCGCAATATCTTCCGCTCGTTCAAGATGATTTCCATGCCACCACCATCTTCTGAGTCCTTGCCCATCGTGCATGCAGATGCATCCGCAGCATAACGGTAAGCCGAGGGAACGCGACGAGCGAACGCGAGCGGCTCAAACCGACCTTCTCTCGCTCCCTCATCTGAGCACTCACGATCGTCTTCATTTCCTCCTCGCTCTCGTGCCCTCTTTGTATCTCCCGGGCTCTCTGTTTCTCCCTCTATCGTCCCTGACTCGTGATGGTCTTCCCCTTCCGGCGTAGTCCACCCGATATGGTCCGACCTCGGATTTGAGGGCGTCCTCGCTCCTCCGCACAGACACCAGTACTCGTTGGAGTACTCCGTACTCCGAGGCCTGATTCATAATCCCGCTATAGCTAGGATCTCTCCTCGCGCCTCGCTTCTTCGTCTGGGACAGATATGGACTTTTGTGTCGTACGAGTGCGAGTTCGAGTAGATAGGCCGTCGGCGCTTCTCACTCGTCCTGGCGGGCACAGACGGATCGGCCGCCATCTGCAGGCAAAGCCCGGATGGCTGGATCCTTTCTCGGCCCAACGCCGAGTGTCGATTGCACGTCCCCTGTTCCCCGTGCCTGGCCCTCATGCGACCCCCCAATGCCATCCCATCCCCAATCAAACCGAATATTGTTGACACAATGGTCATTGATGAGTACGGAGTCGAAACCCGTATCTGTACATGTGTGACTGTAGCTCGGGTCGCTTGCGGGGGTCAAGGGCCGGGCAGCCGCCATCGCGGCCCTTGTCCCTTCTCTTGGGCTTTCGACCACAATGCCTCGTCTGTTTGCTCGTTCGCTGGGCCGGGTGCGTTATCGTGCAGCGCCGCCGCCGCTGAGCGAATTTTCGCCCGCGCGTCTGCTTTCTTTTTCCCTGCCTGTGGCGGTTCGGCCAATCAACCTATCCTGCTCCAGCCTGCATGCATTTGGACGTTCGCTGCATCTCTGTCCTTGCTGCCCTCGTTCTTGGGCCTGCGAGGCTGGATTGGACCGTTGCCGCGGTCTGGAGGAGGCGTTGCAGAGTCGCATTGCATGATGATTGCTTATCCTGAGAACGCAACACGGAATACCTGTACTCGTACCCGTACGAAGAAGTGCCACTTCGATAGTGCCTGTACGGAGGACTCCATACTCGTACCGGTATTTGTCGTAGGCTGCAGCAGGCTCCCGGGCCTCAGGCGTCCGATCGTCTGCACGAGTACGGAGTAGTTCTGCGCTGAGTGGCGACGAGCACGCGCCGCCGCTGACACGCCCACCCGCAGCTGGAGGCGTTAGGATTTTCGATTCCTTGTCACCCCGCAAAGAGGATCGAGGATACCGTATGAATTTGGTAACAGATATGTCGCTGGACCGGGATGTCGGCTGGAGCAGCACGGGTCCGGCCTTGATCATCTTGCGTCCCAATTTCGTGATCGATGGCGAGGGGATGTACGGAGTACTCCGTACTCGTATTTTGTTCTTGCACCACCGCGCTGCGGCGATAGGTGAAAGAATCAGCCCTCTCTGGCTGCAGCCCAAAGGTCTCCCTTGGTATCACGCACACGAGTGCCTGGACAGGCGTCAGCTACTACGGAGAGATATTGGCCATCAGCAGACGCTCCTCCCGCCGCGGATACGACTACCAATGAGGGTAATCGCGCTGACCTGGCAAGATATCCTCCACCAACCTCGGTGGAACAAATATGTTTGTATGCTCCGGACCTCAGAATAGGCAACAATGGGCTGGACGAGGGCGTCATGTCTCGGTTCTGCAGGTTCGAGCGCTGCTTGCGGCTCAAGACGGGCTCTGGCCGTGATGCCTCGCCAGGGATGCCTCTTGTCATGCTTCGGACGCCACCGGCCGCGCATCCCTGCGAAAGTGTGGGGTATAGCGAGACGCACGCACACACGCACTTTCTCGCAGGACCTGAAGCATATGTCAGTTCATATCCGTGACCTCTTGGCTGCCGTCCTGTGTCTTCTGGTTCCTGCCTGTGCTGCATGACACGGTGATCGAGATGTTCCATCACTGGTTTGCACTCGTACCTGTACGCGTACCCGTCCATATGTAGACGCTATCATCGCGATGGCTGGTTGCACGGGAAAGCCTTCAAAGTCAAAACAACCGAGCACTGTCGGGATAATGGGCGTGGCGCGTGATAGGCTCCCCGGAGACGCACTTTTTGATACCGATATGACGCTACTGTGGGTGTGGTATGGGGATGCTGGTCAGCTACTGGGGACGAAGGGGAAAGATTGCGAGGTCAGTCTCTCTCTGGCTTGATTCCCCGGGCCAAGGCACGGAGCGAGACAGGGATTGTGAAGATGGAGGAGGGAGGGGAAGAGGAGTGAGGGGAGGGGGGGGGGAGGGGGTGGGGACGGAGAAAGCCACCTAGAACCTCGTCCGCCGTCGAATCGACAAGAAGAAGCAACTTCTTGCGCCGACCCCGCATCATTCGGTTCCGCTTGAAGGCTCGCTCGCAGTCGACGAGAACTCGTACGAGCACGAGCACGAATGAATACAGCCTGATATGCGAGGAATTGTTGGCGCGGTTGCATGTGTGTTGGCCGAAGCTAAGGGCGAAGAAGAAATGAAGTCATCGTGAGGGGCCCAACATTGAAGAGGCTGGACAAGTTGTGCACACTCGTACGAGGACGAGTAAGTGCGAGTAGGAGAGGTGAGTACCTGCTGTTTCAACTTTGCATAAAAAACCCTCGTTATCTGCATAATGCGATTCAGCAGTCAGGAACGAGGGGGTGAGCCGTGCCTGCCGAGGGATATCTCTACTCGTACGAATACGGAATAGGTACGAGTACCGGTAGTGGTACATGTAGGGAGCTCCTGCCACGAGTCATCCACGATAGACGATGATACTCGTACCTGCCGCTGCTCGCTGCCAATGCTGCTGCTACTGATGATGATGATGATGATGATGATGATGATGATAACTTTGATAATACGGAGTACAGGGTACATACTACTAAGCACGGCATGCACGAGCCATGCACTCCGCACGGGCTGGTGCAAGAGCGGTCCTGCGTGGCTCCCATCTTCGGCCGCGATCCCTGAGGCTGAGGAAAGAGCGATATCGATTCTGGAAAGTAGGCCCGAAAGGCGCGCGAGCCTCTCTTTCCCGTTTCAACATGGGACATTTGCGGGGATGACGCGCTAGCTCCTTCCCGGGAATAGCGACACCCATCTCCTCCCATCGAGCTTTCCCCGTTTGGTCTGCAATACAGGCATCATCCTCCACCTCATCCTCCTCCACCTCCTCCTCCTCCTCTTCTTCCTCTGTCATCTCCTCTCACGATGACTACGAGTACTAGTATTACTCCGCACTCGCCTCTGGATTCTGGATGCACTCGTACATACGAGTACGAGGATGGACGCTATTCCTGTCGACCTCGCAGCAGGGATGCTGACCCCCTCGCTCGCTTGCTGGTCTCGGACGAAGGCTTAATCTGGGCCCTGGCCACCTCCATGCCGCGGCCCAATTGTTGGTCAGCCCTCCACGCGATCGTGGACCCCCCCCCGTCCCCCTCCCTCTTCTTCAGCTGCCTCTCCCCAGGGAGTACGCAGTACGGAGTATAGGTACTAATCTACTCGTACTCGTACAGGTACAGGCACAGCCTGCCACCTGCAAGAAACGGCACCGTCGACCGATTGGTGCTAATGACTCTCATGAGTGCCGTCCGGCTCAATGAGAAGACGAGACAAGTCATGCACGGGAGGAG
>NQYQ01000001.1:2621932-2635320 GCA_003055925.1 Escovopsis sp. Ae720 | reverse complement strand
TGGGAATGGAGTCGCGCGGGGGGGGGGGGGGGGGGGGGGGGGGCGGGGGGGGGGGTGGTGGTTTGGATTTCGCCAAAGCGGTGAGAGTGAAGATGATGCGAGTTTGAGATGAGCTTACACGTGATTTAACACGTGCATATCGCACCGAAAGTTTCGCCTGCTCCGCCTGCCCTAGATCGCTTAGTCATTGGCACACACCCCAATTCGAGAAATTGAACGTTATCGTGTCCAACGAACGGCCTCATCACTTTTCGTCAACGCCAAACCCACGGGTCCGATCTAACATTCCCTTGTCGCCTATACCCTCACACACCGCGACAAGATGCGTACCTACGACGACGCCTTCTCGGGCCAGAAGATTTACCCTGGCAAGGTACGCCCTCGACGTCCTTTTTTTTTATCCCCAAGCGTCCTCCCCCTTGTTCTCCACGCGACTCGGTGGCGGGATATGCGATCGGCGAAGAGAAAAGAGGAGGGACGAAGAGCAGAGAGGGATGACGTCGACGACATTCGCCATGGGTTGAACTGGGGAGAAAATGGGAGGACTGGGCTACGGCTTTGCAGGAGGATCGCATAGAGCACAACGTTGGGATGTGGGGATTCTTTGCTTGAAGTGGTGTGTCTGATTGTCTTCTCTTCTCCAACAGGGTAAAATCTTCGTCCGCGGCGACAGCAAGGTTTTCCGCTTCCAGAACAGCAAGTCCGAGTCGCTCTTTTTGCAACGAAAGAACCCCCGCCGCATTGCCTGGACCGTTCTCTTCCGACGAGCCCACCGAAAGGGCGCCGCCGAGGTACGATCCCACCTTTTGCTGCACCTCACCCTCAGACCACGAGAACCCCGCGCCCCGATACGATGATGCAATTTCCGGAACGGCGCCTCGATCCATATGATACGTCCGAGGCTGTACGAGGGGGGAAGCACAACGTTTCGAGGCGCGCGGGGTTCTGGACACCCCTCCATCCCCTCCCCCCTTTTCCCCCTCCTCTCTCACCCTTGATCCGGGGGAGCGGTCGTGGGACAAAGGAGGGAGGAGGAACAGGAGGAGGAGGACGATGAGGAGGAGGAGGAGGAGGAGATGAAGACGAGGCACAGCTTGGAAAGGGGAGATGAGAGTGGTAGGCTGACCCCCACCGCAGGAAGTCGCCAAGAAGCGCACCCGCCGCACCATCAAGTCCCAGCGAGGCATCGTCGGTGCTTCCATCGATGTGATCAAGGAGAAGCGCTCCATGCGCCCCGAGGCCCGGTCCGCCCTCCGCACCGAGGCCATCGCCGCCGACAAGGAGAAGAAGAAGGCCGCCGAGGCCGCCAAGAAGGCCGAGAAGGCCAAGAACGCCGCCGTCGCCGGCAAGGCCCAGGCCGGAAGCAAGTTCAGCAAGCAGGGCGCCAAGGGTGCCGCCCCCAAGGTCCAGGCCCGAACCCGCTAAGGAGTGGGAACAGGGAGAGAATCTGGGACATGGGGACCGTGGGCTTTTGGGCAGTGTTTGGCAGCGGATGAGAAATGAACAAAATACAAACCGAACCACCCCAAAAAAAAACATAACAAAATGACTTCCTCGGGATTTTTACGCGTGCGGAGTCTAGAGTGGTTCTTTCTGTCTGTGTGGTCTGCATTCTTTTTTCTCCGGCCGGGTCGTTCCAAAGATGCATATCGGGATTGCATGGAATGAGTGCCGCGGGGGAGGGTGCATTGGTAGTTCAGAGCAAATGGCATATACCGGTGCTTAACGGTTCAACGGAATTTCTCAAATCCTCATGCTTCCCTGCCCAGCTCTGAATGTGTTCGAGATCGAGTATCAAGGGGACTATCTAATGTCCGAGTACTACGGCACGAATCTCCTGAATGTCTTCACAATGGCTTCAATGGCCCAGTGTCCCGCAGGTTCTGCTTCCATGGAGCCCCCCCTACCCTCCCCCGGGTGTGGGACGAAGCATTGGTGAGGGAAATTCTTCGCCTGGCCAAGAAATCACCACTTGATGGCAATTTGGTTGGAGAATGCAATTGACTGAGTCTGCCTCGGCACATCTATTCTACAGCATCCAAACGAGGGATCTCGGAACACGATGTCTCATTGATCGCTTCGCTTTTTCCTTGCCTTTTTTTTTTCCTTTTCCCTTTGTGTCTAGGGCGCAATCGATGCCCTTTACAGCTTGGCGATGACGGCCTCGGCGCCGGAGACGGTCACGCCGCCGGCGGGCTCGTTCTCGGCGTAGACGACCTTGCCGTTGTCAACGACGATGGCGTACCGGCCGCATCGCTCGCCGAGGGTCCAGCCAAGGCTCTGGCTGAACTTGGCGCCGTCGTCGGAGGCGAAGACCTGTGTTTTGATTACCCCATAATTAGCTCCCACGTCCATCTCTCGGTGTGGTCGCCGCGGCGCAACGCGGAGGGGGTTCCCCGTTGGTTTGGGGGGGGGGGCGACCAAAGGAGGAAAGGACGAAAAGGGGGGGAAAGGCTCACGATGAAGTCGTCAGTGGTGTAGTTGACCTTGGCCCAGGCGGACATGACGAAGCAGTCGTTGTAGCCGATGACGACAACCTGGTCAATGCCCTTCTCCTTGAGGGCGGCGATGTTCTGGATGAAGGAGGGGATGTGGTTGGCCTGGCACGTGGGCGTGAAGGCGCCGGGGACGGAGACGAGGACGACCTTCTTGTTCTGGAACTCTGCGCGGCGGGAGGTAGACACGAGTTGTCAGCAAGCTGGTGCCCTGGGATCTTGCTCATGGTCGAGCAGAAACATTGGGGAAGTCGTGGGAAGCTTACCTTTGCTGGCCTCGTACTTCTGGGGGATGCCGCAGCTGGTGACCTCGAGGGTCTCGGGGGTGACGGGGATGAAGGAGAAGCTGACGCCCTCGGGGAAGGAGTCGTTGACCTTGAGAGCGGACATTGTGAATAGGTTGATTGATGAGTCGAAGTGGTGGATTGAAGGAATTGAGAGATGGACAGAAGCTGGTGAACAGGTATGTATGTAGTATTGATGCTGGTGGTCCTTGGAGTTGAAAGGAGGGGGAGGGGGAGGGGGAGGGGGAGATGCTGGCTTTTTCTACATATTCAATAGCAGCAGGAAGACGGACAAAAGCGCGTACAATCATGTGGTCTAGGTAGTCAGGCAGGCACTGCAGGGTAGGTGGACGAAACCATCGCGAGGTACATATGTATGTACGTGCATGTTTCACGAGAGGAGCCAAAGATTTGGAATCATCCATGGAATCAATCTATCCGAGGGGCTACTGCGGAGTACGGAGCGCGGAGAATGGATTAGCACCGGCACACATGTGCCAGGCTTGGCCAAGCCTCTGGTGTTGTGGGGTCCGTGGATGGAGGGGCAAAGAAAGATGAGACACTGCGAGACAGGATGATGCAAAGTAGGGTTGAGGGCAGAGGCGTTGCGTCCAGTCGGCTGCCGGCATCATCGATCATTTGGAATCCCCGGCGAGCTACGGAGTTAATCTAAGCGGTCAATGGCAAGTCTTTGGAATCATTGAGTTTCACCCGGTCGTTGATGACAATTATTCTGATGACAATTGTCACCGACGAGATGCCGACGGCGCGTCGATGGGCGGGATCCGCAACATCAATGTCTGCGCCAAGTTGCCGAGGCAAAGGCCGTGGATGTAACCCTAACCCTGGCTCTTATACTCCCTACGCTGGTGCATATCCACCTTGACCCTAACCCTGTAAACAGTGTTGCCGCAAAACATCAATTCCATCCATGATCCAACGCAATTGATGCTTGATCTTCCCCTCTCAACCCCGAATCGTGGGATGTCGAACTCGACAACCACTCCGTTCTCCGTACAAAGTCAGCACAGAAAATACAGAGCATGACCCTTTCACTCCTGTTCCCGTGCACCGCAGTCGTGTTCATCATCAATCCCGAGAGGCATTCGATCATCCACGACTATCTCGTCCCCTTGGATGGGAACGATTCGTCGAGTGATGAAGTCCTGGAATTCGAGAGCCTCGGCTGGAGTTGCGGGTGTCGAGGTGAATGCACCTCACTCCAAAAGTGCGAGCCTCTAAGAAGGGCCACAGATCTCCGGTACTCATCAAGTCGTTTGGTCTCATCCATGAACCTGTTGCAACCGGCCTCTTGATCTCATCCAATGCTGACTTTGAGTGCTCTCTTTTGAGTCTCTTATGAGAGAATTTTCGGTGGCCGATTTGCGGCACGAACCCCTGCTGAGCTAAATCGACCAGGTAGCGAACGCGATGCCATTCTCGACTCCTCCCCATGATGCGTCACGATAGATCCCCGCCGACGCATGCATACCGGTACGAGGGCAGCACAGTCATTCGCCTAAACAGGCACGGAGGCAGGGAACTTTGTGTCGGTAGCTCACTTGTGAAGCATGCCAAGCCAGCTCATGGATATATGTACATCAGTCCCAAGCCGAAATGCTGACCATACGAGGGAGCATCTTCCCCGCATCTGGAGGGGAGCGACCGACAACACCATCGATCACCGGCTATCATGCTCTCTCGGTGGTTGACGCGAGTCGCGCCGCCTCCAGGCAGCAGATCGCAAGCTTCACAGATCAAGCTTCACCGCCAGAGCTTCTCAGCGTCACGTCAAGCGTTTGCGTCGAACATCTCGGGGCCGAGGACATCCCCCACCAGTCGTCATGGCCCGACAGTGCTTGGCTTCGGCGCCCGAGGCGTCCTGGCGATCGCGGTAGCCTCGGGAGTGGTTGGCTGGGCTGTTGGGAGCATCGGGAGCACCAGATCCTCGGAGCAGGTCGAGCCGGCGCAGACCTCAGGTCGCCCGTCGGACGATGAGCGCCAGTCTGCGGGGTTCGCCGACCAGGAGAAGATGGAGGAGGTGAGCATTGCAGCCTCTGGCCGGTGCCTTGCGCACACACATTTGTACTCATTCGCGCTTCGATAGGCCATTGAGGAGATTAGGAGACAGCTGGGCGAGGACGCGATCTCGACCGACGGGGAGGACCTGCAGACCCATGGCTTCTCGAGCTGGTCGACGGTGAACCCCGATCGTCTCCCCGTGGCCGTGGCCTATCCCCGGTCCACGGAGGAGGTCTCGGCAATCGCGCGGGTGTGTCACCGCTATCGCGTCCCCCTAATCCCCTACTCGGGGGGCAGCAGCCTCGAGGGGAACTTTTCCGCTCCCCACGGCGGCGTGAGCGTCGACTTCCACCACATGGACAAGATTATCCAGATCAACAAGGCGGACATGGACGTGGTCGTGCAGCCGAGCATCGGGTGGCAGAACCTCAATGCCGAGTTATCCAAGGCGGGCACCGGCCTCTTCTTCCCCATCGATCCAGGTATAGTACCTGCACACCCACAGCCGGGCATGAAACTCTCCGGGGATGGTTCGGTGCTGATATGACATGACGCCGCAGGTCCGACTGCTCGAATCGGAGGAATGGTTGGCACAAACTGCTCGGGGACAAACGCCGTTCGGTACGGGACCATGAAGGACTGGGTCATCAACCTGACGGTCGTGCTCGCAGACGGGAGGGTCATCAAGACCCGCAGGAGACCGAGAAAATCGGCCGCGGGGTATAATCTCACCGGCCTGTTTGTCGGCTCCGAGGGAACCTTGGGACTGGTCACTGAAGGTATGTAAGCCTGAATGCCAGAGTCGTTGCACAAGGTGGTGAAAAATCCGCCATTCGACCCCCCCCCCGGGCCGCCGCTCGACTGACTCTTCTCCGTACTCGTACTAGCAACCCTGAAGCTCGCGGTCATACCGGAAGAAACGTCCGTCGCTGTCGTGGACTTCCCCACCATTCGAGATGCTGCCTCGGCCGCCGCCGCCGTCATGCAGGCCGCTGTTCCTGTGCAGTGCATGGAGATCATGGACGAGATCCAGATGCGCGTCGTGAACCTGGGTGGCTTCACCGCGCCTCGGGTCTGGGAGGAGAAACCGACGCTCTTCTTCAAGTTCTCCGGCTCGAAGCGAAGCGTGCAGGAGCACATCGAGTCCGTAAAGAAGATCACCGGGGAGAAGAACGGCGGCAAGTTTGAGTTTGCCAAAGACGAGCAGGAGCAGCAGCTGCTCTGGTCAGCGAGGAAGCAATCTCTGTGGTCGATGATGGCGCTGAGGAAGGAAGGTGATGATATTTGTGAGTGTTCATCCCCTCCCGCCCCCTTCTGTCTCTCCTCTTAACCCCCTGATGCGTTTCTTTCCGGCCTCGCTGGCACGTCAAGCCCGCTGACCGGATTGGACAGGGAGCACAGACGTTGCCGTGCCTCTGAGCAGACTGGCCGACCTGATCGAGGTCAGCAAGAAGGAGATGGATGATTTGGGCATGTTTGCCAGCATGATCGGGCACATAGGGGACGGGAACTTCCACGAGAGCATCATGTACAACAAGGCCGACGAGGGCGAGCGCCGCAAAGTAGAGGCCTGCGTCAAGGCCATGGTCAGACGAGCACTGGACATGGAGGGGACCTGCACGGGGGAGCACGGCGTCGGCTGGGGCAAGAAGGACAGTCTTCTCTTGGAGCTCGGGGCCGAGACGATCGGCGTCATGGCGGCCATCAAGAGCTCGCTGGACCCGAGGTGGATCCTGAATCCGGGCAAGATCATAGACGTTCCGTGGGAGGAGGGCAAGGAGCAGAAGAAGTAGCATCAATACATGTAGAGAAAGAAACAGACGGTGCGTTGGCGGAAGCCAAGCCAGTCCGAGGGCATCATCATCGCCGACGATGCCCTCGACAACTTCAATTTCAACTTCCCAAAAATGGAGCAGCAATTTCCTCTAGAATTTATGAATTTTCAAAATTTCTGATTGGCTCTCGCGAGATTCGCTCACGTGGTGCCCGCTCGTGAGAGACGAGGAAGGAGGTGCTGGGTCGTTGCTGCTCTCCTTTCTCCATCTTCCCCTCTCCCCCTCTTTTTCCTCTCTTTTTTCTTTATTTTTTTCTTTCTATTTTTCTTCTTCTTCTTCTTCTTCTTATTTTCCCCTCTTTTCTCCCCCCAAATTGCCTCTCTTTGGACAGCTTTTCTTTTCTTTTCTTTTCTTTTCCTTTCTTTCGCTAGGTGCCACCGTCGCTCTGACTCTTCTTGTCATTCTCTTTCCTCCCCCGCAGCCGGCGATATTCGTTTCGATCCCCCGCGAAAGGCATTCTTTGTCGTGCTTGGACTGGGCCTAAGATCACCCTCCCGTGGAGTGGATGAGGGTGGGCCCCGGGCAGATCCACTGTGAGGACGGGGATTGGCTTGGAGACTGCGCCTTCTGTCTCCCGACATTCCTCAGCCAGGCTTGTGCTGAGGAGGGGGCTCTCTATCGAAAGGTCTCATGCCCGGGTAACTTACTGGAGCCCCCCTGACATCGTTCAGATTCGTCTGCTTCTCGACATAGGGCATGGTACTGAACCGAAGTACAGGAGTAGCAGCAGGTGAGTCTTTCGAGAGACGGCTCAACCCTGGAATGGCGGAGAATTCCAGTCCCGTCTCTAGAGCTCGGCATAACACTCCTCGAGGCAGAGCCTCCATGGGCGAATACAACAAGCATCGAAGCATCAGATCGCTAGGAGGCATTTCGAATGAGAAACAATCAGACTCGCCCCTGCTCAAGAAAGCCATGCCGCCGAACCCAAGGGGGAATTGTCGACCCGAAGGAAGACGGCCTCCGGAGTCTCCGCTCCAAATAAGTCACACCAATGGGTCCCAGACGCTGCCCTCTGCCTGGAGGACATGGCCCGAACTATCGGTCAGGATTGACAATCTTCCGCCTGATGTGCAGACTCTAGAACTCTGGAAATGGTTCTCTCCATATGGCCATATTGAACGTATGGAAATATTCAGCCCCCGCATGGATTCTTCGACCATGTCGGCCAGAGTCCATTTCGAACCGCCCCCGCAGCTGGCCTTTTGGGCAACGGGTTTCCTCGTCCTGGAACGCCCCAATCTAGAGCGATACCCTGAAGGCCTGAAAGTGAAGACATCTCCAGGCTTCGACCCTCCAAAGGGCTGGGGTGAGAGAAAGGTCGACTCTGATCAGAGATATCCCATCAAAATAGCCGTTGGCTGCCATTCCGTGGATTGGGGCTCCATGGTCGGCGCAACCACGATGAACTTGCGCAAGACCTTGGTCGCATCCGACACGAACAGAGTCAAGCTCGAACTCGAGGTCAAGGAGAAACGACTCACCGTGTATTTCCCAGTGCTCGGGGAGAAAAAGGTGACCAGGCACTTCAAGTTTGCGGCGGGAACGGCGCAGATCAAGACCGTCTTTCAAACTTCTGCCAGGGATGGGTCGGACATCTTGGTTATCCCCCTGCCGTTCGCCCCTAACTATTACCGGCAGACTGATGATTTTGCGTCTTCGTTCTCCACGGAAAATGCCTGGTGGAACATCAGAGACACCTGGAATCGGGTCACTGATGTTGCCTCAAACCTCGATGCGCCATCTCTGTTCCCAGTTGCACCCACAAACGACGTCCCAGATCCTGGATATATTGAGATTGGCCGATGGACCTGTATTCGTCTCCGGCTCAAGAGCCATGAGTATCCCTCTCAAATAGAGCAACTGAGGATGGCCTTGGAGGATTTGAATGTCAAATTCCAGGAACCTGGATTCTTCAAGTTTACAGAGTCGGACGAGACAGTGTGGGATCACCTGGATCGCTCGCCCATCGCTGAAGGAGGTCTAGCAGCGGCTTTCCTGCAGGCGAATTCATCACATGTGACTCTCGACTTCAGCGTTCGATATCAGTTGGAGGTTTGCATAAGCCGCGGCGTCCTCAATGAGCACACCGTGTCTGTCGAGTTCCTTCAGAAGCTTGCGAGCCTGGCCCCGATTGATGCAACGCGCCGCCTCGAGTACCTTGTCGACAAAGGCGAGACCCTCTATGATCCCTCAGAACTCTTCGAGGATGTGAGGGCACAATATTACTTGCCGAATGCGAGAATCCCATCATATTGCACCCTCGTACGCAAAGCGAACGTCACACCAACAACGATTCGCTTCAGTTCGCCAATCGTCGAGGCCTCGAACAGAGTCATCCGACATTATCGCCACGTCCAAGACCGATTCCTGCGTGTCCAATTCATCGAGGAATCCGAGACTGGCCGCATCTTCACGTCCGACAAACGAAGCGCCGACGTATGGAAGCGCCTGATCCGCGCGCTGTATCAGGGGATTCAAATTGGCGATCGCAGATACGAGTTCCTCGCCTCCGGAAACTCCCAGTTCAGGCAAGGCGGCGTTTATTTCTTCTGCCCGACGGCACACATCTCCTGCGATGACATACGGCGGTGGATGGGGGTATTCGACCACATCAGGAACGTCGCGAAATTCGCTGCCAGACTGGGACAATGCTTCTCTACCACACGACAGATGCGAGGCCTGCCGGTCCCCGTCATCAAGAGCATCCCCGACGTTGAGAGGAATGGCCACTGCTTCACCGATGGCGTCGGGATCATCTCCGGCTTCCTGGCTCGGATGGTCATGGAGGAAATGAAACTGGACATCTTCACCGAGCCCTCGGCCTTCCAGTTCCGCATGAGCGGATGCAAAGGCGTCTTGGCGGTCTGGCCCCGCGCGAGGGGGCAGGAAGTCTACATCCGACCCTCCCAGGAGAAATTCAAGGCCGACAACAAGCAGCTGGAGATCATTCGGTGTGCGAAATTCGCCAACGCGACTTTGAACCGACAGACCATCATCATCCTGGAAAGCCTGGGGGTTCCCAAGAAGGTGTTCGTTGATCTCCTCGACAACCAGATCTGCTTGCACGAGGAGGCAATGACAAGCAACAGCACGGCCGTGGAGATGCTGGCCAAGTGCGTCGACGAGAACCAGTCTACTCTGGTCCTGGCGGAATTCCTCCAGGCAGGGTTCAAGACGGAAAGCATGCAAGAGCCATTCGTCCTGAACCTGTTGCGCCTCTGGAGGTCATGGTCCCTCAAGTTGCTCAAGGAAAAAGCCAGGATCATCATTGAAAAGAGCGCTTTCGTCCTTGGCTGTGTCGATGAGACAGCGACTTTGAGGGGACACTCGAATGGCACAGAGGGATCCAACAGCAAAGACGTCGATCGATTGCCTCAGATCTTCTTGCAGCTCTCGGACCCGAGAAGTTATAATCTGACTCGCGTTATCCAGGGAGTCTGCATAGTCGGAAGGAATCCTTCTCTTCATCCCGGCGACATCCGGGTTGTCCAGGCGGTCGACGTACCCGAGCTTCACCACCTGAGAGACGTCGTGGTCTTCCCGTCGACCGGCGATCGTCCGGTCCCGAGCATGCTTTCGGGAGGAGACCTGGATGGAGACGACTTTTTCGTGATCTGGGACCCAAGGCTGATCCCGGCCGAATGGAATTTTCCCGCGATGAACTACACGGCGAACAAGCCGCACGAGCTTGATCGAGATGTTCACGTAGACGACCTGAAGGACTTCTTCGTCAACTACCTGAAGAACGATAACCTCGGGCTCATTGCGACTGCTCACCTTGGGTGGGCGGACTTGAGTGGGCCGAAGTCGGCCAAATGTGAGTGATGCCGCATCGCAGTCCTCGCTGCTGTCGCCAGGGTCGTGATACTGACGCCGCACGAAACAGGCCTTCGATTGGCTTCGCTGCACTCGAAAGCTGTTGATTACTCCAAGACGGGCGAGCCGGCACAAATGCTGAATGGCGACAATCCACGCAGGTGGCCGCACTTTATGGAAAAGAAGTCTGTTTATCACTCCCAGAAGGCGCTGGGCATGATATACGACAGAGTGATCAAGCAGAGGATGGATTTCTCGCCGGACTGGCAGCCGTCCTTCGACCAGCGCATCAGCAAGCGCTTCGAGCTGGATGACGCCGCCCTCGGCGAGGCGCGGGCGATCAAAGAACAGTACGACATCGCGGTCCGCCGCATCCTCTCGCAGCACAACCTGGGCACCGAGTTCGAGCTGTACAGCGGGTGGGCGATGACGGGACCGGCCGTCGGGAGCGACTACAAGCGCCAGGAGGACCTCGGGTGCGAGTACGATGCCTTGAAGCAGAGGTTCCGCGACACCTGCTACGAGGCCGCCGGAGGCTATGACGAGACCAAGATCGACCCATTCGTGGCGGCCATGTACAGGGTCACGGAGGAGCAGATCAACGCCGCCCTGAGCGACTCCCGTGATGAGTGCGACTCGGCGGACGGAGCGGCCATCGACGTTGAAGAGGGGCGGCTCGAAGCAAGATCGATGCCGCTGATGAGCTTCCCGTGGATCTTCCCGGAGGTCATGACGAGGATCGCGTTGGGGGGGAGATATAACCCCAAGAAGTCGGTCCTCGCGGCGGCTCATCGGGTCTCTGTGCCCATGGCCCCACCGAAAGCTCCGCAGGGCAGACCTGGAATTTCTCCTCAAGGGCCTATCGTGGGCCTGGAGATTGCCAATGGTGATGGATCGAAGGGGTTTGAGAACATTTGGAAGAATGAGGACGTTGTTGCAAACGGCCTCGACGAGCAGGATGAGGAAGCCGCGCAGGATCAGACCGATGAGGTGGGAATTGCTGGTCCATTGAACAGCGCAATGAATCGGCTCTCACTCTTCGACGACGATTGAAGGATGAACCAGAGACATAAGCAGCCACTCTGAATATCAGAGATGGCATCTAGGCGATCGAGCCCGCCGGTTTTGCTCTTGCTTGGCGCCGTTGTGCTTTTTCCCAGATTCGGGAGACAGGAGTTCAGCATGGGATAGCTTTGAAAGATGGATGATATAGCTGGGCATCACGATTTAGTGATTTGAACTATGATATGAAACGATGGGAAGTCTTGCAGCTCAAGGGTGAATCCAGGAAGAATGATGAGAAATCATCCAAGATGTCGAGTCGATGATGTTTGTGACCGTAGAGATCAATATATTTGCTTAGTCATCAGCTTCCTGGGGCGGCAATATGAAATTCAGAATCCAACGTCTCGATGGCGATGAAATCTGAAGCCATTGATGAATCCAACTCATCAATGCATTGCTCATTCATTCAAAGACCCTCAAATCACACGCAAGCCCCTCAAACTCTTCGAGTACGTCAATCAATAATCTCATCGCATCATCGGCGACTCGCGCCGCCGCAAAATCCCACCATGGCACAGCCGACGCCCGCGTCAGAACCTCCCACCACCTCACCATCAGCATCAGCATCAGCATCACAACCATCAACATCATCATCGTCATCGTCATGGGCCCGCCCCCTCAAGCAGTTCACCCTCTTCGCCCTCGGCGCCTCCTTCACAGCCGCCTCCGTCGCCATCGCGCGGCGCTCCGTCCTCCGCCGCCAGGCCGCCTCCTACCCTCGCTTCTACGCGCCCAACCCCCCGCCCACGCCTGTCCCCGAGCACCTGCGCCTCCCGCCGGCCTCGCACGCGCAGCACCCCCAGCACGCGTCCGGCGAGGGCGCGCTGCTCGGCGTGCATGCGCTCGGGCTCGCGACGCTCAACGTGGTCAGCTTCGGGGTGCTCCTGACGGGCGGGCTGGCGTGGGGGTTCGACCTGAGCTCGGTGGGGGAGCTGCGGGAGCGGACGCAGAGGGCGCTGAGCCGGGGGGGTTACGTGGTGAGTGAGGAGGACGAGGAGGAGTTTGAGAGGATGGTGAATGATGTGCTCGCGAGGCTGGGGATGGAGAAGATGCAGGGGAGGACGGCGGGGGGGGATGCTGCTACTACTGCTACTACTGCTACTACTGCTACTGCTACTCCTACAAACACGACGACGACGACGACGGTGGCGGCGGAATCTACGAAGGGCTGAGGGATGATGGAGTCTACAGAGGGCTTGAGGGATGGCGTGCTGCGTTGTTTTTTTTTTTTTAAAAAAGGGCGCGAGAAAAGAGAAGTACACGTGTGGGAGGCATAGCGTTGCAACATGAAATCTAAAAGAAGCATATATGCATGGATATAGAAACTCATATGTACGTTTGGCGCAGGACGCTGCACATCATCTCCCATCGTTGTCATCGTCAGGACGCCTCGCCCTCCTTGTGGTGGCCCTTGCGCCACTCCTGGACGTCTTCCATGCCCTCGAGGCTTCCGCGCCGCCCCCAGTTGACGGGCTGTCTCTTGAGGAACGCGCCGACGGCGCCGAGGTAGCCCTCGTGGCGGAGGAAGTAGGCCTGCTTCTCGCCTTTGCTCCAGAACTTGATGGCGTAGCTGAGGGTGTTCATGGTCTGGCGGTGGCCGCGGATGAAGGAGCCGCCGAAGTAGATCTCGGATAGATTGTGGATCTGGGACTGGAGATAGGCGATCTGGCCGATGTTGTTGGATATCGCGTAGAGGAGGGAGCGGGAGATGTCGGCGGCTGAGAATGCGGGGTCGGGGTGGTCGGGGTGATCAGGATCGCGGCTCGGCTTGGTTGACGAGGAGGATGGGGGTTCGGGGTGCTCGGGATCGTGCGCCGGCTGGGTCGAGGATGAGGGTGTGGGTTCGGGATGTTCGGGGTGCTCGGTGT
>NQYQ01000001.1:2601579-2621920 GCA_003055925.1 Escovopsis sp. Ae720 | reverse complement strand
ATGGATTGATGGATCCAATCTCCACCGACGGGTGATACCGGTAGATCTGATGGATGGCTTGATCAGTACTCCGTGATATGGATCCATATGCCTATGTATTCATTCATTCTGTCGAATTCACGGATTGCGGTCCATCGAGCTGCATCGCCATCATCACCAAAAAATTAATCTGTTGGATCAATTGGTCAATTGATTACATGTAATGTCTCGCCGCCCGAGGTGCATTATCGATAAGCGACCTCGGGGGTCCCTCCAGGGGGTCCTCCAGGGGGTCTTCCGGGGGTCTCCGGGGGTCTCCAGCGGGCTGTTTTCAGCGTGCATCCGCCTGCAGCCGCGGGCACGCACGGCGGGCTGACGCGCTGTGGTTGGTTGCGACGAGCCCCGTAGCTGCAGCCGTACAGGGTAGCTGCTGCACTCGAGGTGGATCCGTACAGGGTAGCTGCTGCACTCGAGGTGGATCCGTACAGGGTAGTTGCTGCACTCGAGGTGGATCCAGTATGTACGGAGCACATATGTATGTACAGGTACAAGGTACTAGTGCCAGCCATTGATCATCGTGGATTGATTTGATGGACCCATTCATTGATCCATCAATCCATCCATCCATTAATCCATCCATCCCCATCTAGCATTGGAACCCACCATTCACGGATCAAAGGCCATACCGGTATACATCGCCGAGACAATGCGGCAATGGCTGCGAACAACCTCGGCTCTCAGGGACGCTCGTATTTTCGCACCGACGGCCCGATTCATGGGAGTTACAGGTACTGGTAGATCGACTTCCTTGTTTCCCAGAGTGCCATGAAGGACTCCATCCATCCATCCATCCATCCATCCATCGAAGGACCCGGACGGCTCGAATTCCAAGGTCCGGCGCTCTCGCTTAGCCTCGCTTAATCGAACCTTCAGCGACATTGACCATTGAGAGCCCTAAACGCCCGGGAGCTCCAGGGCATCAACAGGACATCGTCCCGACCGAAATGCCCCGAAGCTTAGCGGGCGGTCTTCTAATCTAAGCGAAAAAAGCCACTTGCGGGGAAGCCCTAGAGCTCTTATTGATCAATAGCTTTAGCGAGCCGAGCTGCCACAGGCGGGACGGCACGTGCCTCCATATTGCTGGATCAAATGGATCAAATGGATCATGGATTTGGATGGATCAATGCCCCTTTGGCGTCCAGGCCGATCACAGGATCTCGATACATATTCCATCAACTCGAACCCTGGTGTGTCATGCCGGACTTGCCCCCTCCCCGGGCTTGAAAGAAGAAAAAAAGAATCACTCGTCCTCCAGCGAACCGCAGACCCTCTCCCAAGAGGACCGATTGTCTCCAGAGAATGACGATGCTTGCGGGAACAGTACGACGCCTTGACTTCGTCCGGCAACCCTCAAGTGTCTTTCTCTATGATGGCCCCTGAGAGGGTCTGAGAGCGAAGCCGATATCGAAACTCAACTCGATGGAGCAAAAGTCCACAGCCGCCTGCTTGAGCCGTCCAAGAGGCCACAAGTCTTGGGGAGAATCGACCACGAGGGCAGAGGATCACGACGATGATGCCGGGACGCAGCTCAGAGGCCGAGCGAATAAGAGCCGTGGATAAGGGGGACACAGCACAGCTGATTGCTGGGCTTCCTATTCCCTTGCACGGCTGACGCAATGTGCGGATGCTTGTCCGACTCGGGGCACCGATGGTCTCATGATGCAACAGAGGTCTCGTTCGTCAACGCCATGCCTCGTGAGGCGTCGGACGTCATCACCCTCGGAGGGAAAAGAAGAACAAGCAAGCAAGCAAGAAAGCAAGAAAGCAAGCAAGAGGGACGATGAAGAAAAGACCAGAAAGAGTGTCAGGGTGGGAGGGAGGCCAACAGAGAGAGAAAGGGAGGGAGATCCGAGAGGGGAGACTCTGGAGGGAGGCGCATCAGTCCTCCATCTCGATTTGTTCGCTGCCCCACAAGCCAACAATAAAGCAAAGCAATGCTTATGACGACAAGCCCCGAGAGTCTTTCAGAACCAAGATTCGAGCATGCGGGGGAGATGGACCGGCGACAATTCCCCCGCAGCCGCATCCCACAGCCGCCGCAGGGGCGCTCCATCACGAGGCGTACATGGACGCCATTGTTCGCATCTTGCATCTTATTTGCAGCATGCAGTCCTCGTACCACATCGTCCACGCCCATACCGGCCTCGCGCTTAGACTCGGTCCCGCTCGACCTTCATCGAATCGTCCCTGGTTCGGCCAGGAATGCTGCCCTCGCGTGGCGACGCACGCGCAAACACCTCCTCCTCTTCCCTCGCTCACGGCTCACCAAGAAGAACCCGTCGGTCGATCGTCCGCTGCCTCGGAATTCGAGCCAAGTGCCGCTGGCATGTGCTCGTCCGCGGCTCAGCAATCTCTTGACACCATTCGACGATGCTGCTGTCGACCTGATCCCAGTCCAGAGTACTCCGTACTCGTACGAGTACTCCCCAACAGCCTTCACACTTGCCTCAGCGGCTCCTTTCCTCGACGGCCGCTGTCGTGCTGCCTTCTCCCGGACCATTGGCACTGTACTGGTACGGGAACCTTTACAGGACAGGACACGGGACATGTCCGATCACCGGCGATCCTGGCCTCACGGATCAGCACACTGCCTGGAATCTCTCCACGCCAACACCAACACAGGGATGGCTCTGCCGCGGTCGCGTCCGTAGCGCCGACGAGGAGAAGCCGACAGGGCGCGCCATCAAAGTCAACTCGAGAGCCGGCGCAGATCAAGCATTAGCCCGGCCACGCGACAGGCCACGCGCAGTTGCCTACATATCCTCCATGCGTCTCCTCATGCGGAGTACGGACACTGTACGGAGTACTCCGTATGTCTGTACTCCGTACATATGAGTGCCCAGTACGAGGCCAGCAGCATCATCTTGGACGATCCACGAATCGGCACACCGGCACACCGGCACTCGGCCTCTCCCTCACCTGGGCGGATGGCTGCTGCGATCGCACGTGGAAGAGGGTGGTCTGGTCTCGTCTCCCCATCCTCTCAAATGTTTCTTCTTCTTCTTCTTCTTCTTCGGGTGGCCCCCAGATTCTTGAGCAGATCGGCCCTGCTCGACTTTCCCACTTTCCATGTCGACAGCTGCTTGCCCCCCTCTTGGCAAAGTGAGTGCGCTCCCCCCAACCTCGGAGTCTCGGGTCAATTCGCCAAAAGCCATCTCGAAGGCTTACAGCACTCGTATGTACAGAGGTGCACACTCCCGAGTCGGGCGAGCATCCTGCACATCAAGAGCATCACGCTCGACGAGTATGGTGTCCATTCCTGCGGTCTTGACTCACTCCCTCGCGCCTCCAACAAACCGAACAAAGGGTCCAGAGGAGCCAAGGTCGAACAAGACACATTCTGGTCGACTCCCAATGTAACGCCTCCCACACGACCTCGGATCGCCGGTCAACGCGCCCAACTCGTTTCCTCCCGTCCCATCACATCTCTCGCACAGTACCCCATACTCCGTACTCGATCCTCGATCATCGATCCTCGATCCTCGATCCTCAATACTCCATGCGAGTATGACCGCATGTGGCCCTTAACTCGGCATCTGCTGAGCTCCGTACTCGCCAACAACGTGCAAGTGCTTACCCCATCGTACGGAGTGCTCCGTCCGAGTACGAGTGCAGGCATCGAGACGCATTCGGCTGCAGCCTCACGCTCGTCTCTTCCCGACTCATTGCTCCCCAATCCAAGACCATTGGTGCCGCACTCGCAGGGCCAATCCCACGATTTTCCTCGGCCGGACCTGTCGCGCCGTACCACACTCGTCAAAAAAAAAAAAGAACGGGGATAGATCCCTTCCTATTCTGACCTGGGATGATCCAGCCGGGCTGCAAGCTATATCTCCCCACGTCAATCCCGCGAAATCCAGGCATGACTCGATCCGTTCTGCGAATTCCACTCAAGGATATGATTCCAGGTCTCAGTTCTCCAATCCAAAATTGCCATTGAGATTGCCTTCGACATCGACATCGACATCGACACCGCCTTCACTATCAATCATTGGTTTCACACAGAATACAGGGGACAGCAACCGGAGCCTTGTTGACGTCTGACCCGACGTCATCCCTTGCTTGTCCCAATTCTTTCAGTGCACATGTACGGGGTTGTCTGCTTTCCATCTCAGTCTCATATTTGATTTCCATTCACGAAAGATTCGTTTTCCACAGGGCCGATCCGCCTCTTGAGTGTTTTCGCCTTCACTGATCTGTCGGCCACGAACTCTCTCAGCCTACATTCTCATCAGGACGGACCCAAGATCGCGGCTATGGATCAGCTTTGTGCTGCTGCTCCTACCCTGGGGCTTCTGCCGCCCTCTCCATTAAAACCAACCCCCCTGAGAAAGTCGCCATCAACGAGCAAGCTCTCCCTACTGGCAGCCTGCTATTGTCCAAGCTTCTGGTCGAGCGTAAGTGGCCCCCCAAGGGGGGACTCGGGCATCCTGTGTATGTAGCCCTGGAGGAGCCAGCTGCTCAGACGTGGTGCTCTAGGCAAGACTCATCACGCAGACCTCGTCGAGCTGGGTGTACGCCACGCAGACGGGTCCCGGCCGGGTGCTCAAGATCTCCAAGAGCCTCGACAGGCTCTACCGCGAGTTCAAGATCCACAAGCGGGTCGAGGCCACCATGCGCGCCGTCCAGAGAGAGCTCGCGCTCAACAACTTCGACGTGGACCTGCCCTTCGTCCCCGGCTGCCTGGGATTCTGCCCCGACGTGGCCGCCCTCGCCGGCTCCGGCACCTTCAGCGTCATCGACAACTTCCCCAAGCACGGCTGCGGCTACTTCATGGAGTACATCTGCCCGCTGAGCCAGCACCACGCAAAGTACCTCGTCCGCCGATACCTCGCCCTCTCGGCCCAGTCCCGAGCCCTCGCGTGCCCCTCCCAGCCGCCGCACTTCCTGCCCAGGGTCTTCCTCGGCGACCTCATGCCCCTCGGGGACCAGTGGAACGCGGAGCTCCACGACCGCCCGGCGTACCTCGACCACCTGCTCGCCGAGCGCGTCGAGATCTCGTACCTCGCCGCCTCCATGGGCGCCACCCTCGCCATCCTCCACTGGGCCTGCGGCATCGACGCCAGGGGGGTCGAGTTCGTCCTCGGCAGGGACGTCCGCGGGCACGTGCAGTTCTGGCTCATCGACTTCTCCGACTGCCGCCCCTTCAAGCGCACCGCGACCGCCGCGACGAGGCAGCTCGTCGACGCCGTGGTGCACAACGAGCCGTTTTGGCCGCGCTGGATCAACATCTGCGGCCTCCGGGAGCTGTGGGGCCGCTTCCGCGACGCCTACCTCGAGGTCAGCGACTTCATCGTCGGCGGCGCCATGGGCGACGTCCAAGGCCAGTCTCTGCCGCACCTCTTCATGACCGAGCTGGAAAAGATTCGGGGATCTGGCAACCTCCTAGCCTGACCCTAGATTGTTCATCAATCCATCTCCCCTAGAGGTCCAGGGGGCTGGCTGTCTGCCATCACGCGCCGAGAGACGTCTTCCAGAACAATGGCGCCCTCATTCACATCACGGCATAGCAGGATGTTTTTTTATTTCCTTCTTCTTTTATTTTTGTGTTGCGCGAGCGGCGAATTAATCATAATGGTCATTTGCTCTCAATACAGCCTCCCTGCCGGGACGGCGACAAAAATGGCAGTCAAGACGCTTCCGATTGCAAGCGACACAAGCATCGCCTGCAAGAATATGGTGTCCTGAATCTGCCTCAGCGCAGGCTCTTGGATCCAGACCTCCCTGTCGAATATCTTGCGCACGGCGTTCCTCCCGTCGTACTTCTTGACCCACGGCTCGTCCTCGTAGCTGTTGCTCGACCCGAACGAGTCGAAGCTCGCCGCGCAGCTCTGCACCTTCTCCTCGTCCACCCCCACAGAAGAAGAAGAAGAAGAAGAAGAGGAAGAAGAAGAAGGCGAGCACGAAGTTGCGCACGCAGGCGCGCACGAGGGCGCAAACAGCTCCCAAGGCCTCACGTGCCGATGGTGCAGCCCGTGGAGGACCACGCACATGCCCCTCCGCGCGGCGAAGAGCGTGGCCCCGCCCAGCACCCACGGGAGGAGCGCCAGCGCGCGGGCGCCCCGCGGCGAGGAGCCCAGCGCGAGCGCGAGCGCGAGCGCCAGGCCCGCGAGCAGCAGGGACCAGCCGAGGGCAAGGGCGAAGCGGATGCGCGGCGGGTTGGCGTTCTGCACGGACCAGCGGATGAAGTTGGGGTGGGCCTGGTGCCGCAGCGAGACGTCGACGGCGTGGAGCGCGGGCAGCAGCGCCGACGGGTGCGTCGTGTACGAGAGCGCGTGGAGCGTGTGCTTGAGCTGCGCGGCCGACAGGTTGAGCTGGCGCGGGGACGAGGGCGCGAGGTACGTCGCGATGATGCGGGAGATTTCCTCGCGGAAGGGCTGGATGGTGACTGTGCGTGCGAACCGGGGGGGGGGGGAGAGGGGGGCGAGAAATTATGTGAGAGGAGGCCGAGGTGGACAGAGGACGAGGGGAGGGGGGGGGCCTACTCACATGGGATCCGCGCACCGGCAGCGTGGAAGACGTGAGCGGCGTGGAAACGCGGCGGGGCCTCAAGAGCCCCGAAGTCGACGTTGCTCGCGGCGGACCGCGGCGGCGTGCGCAGCGGCGTGCCCCTTGATACGAGGACCGCGCGGGGCGGGACGCCGACGGCCTCGGCGAAGGTGTGCGTCGCGGCGGCGGCGGCGGCGTCTTTGCGGATCTTGGCCTCTGCCTCGGCGGCCATGTCGCGGGTCCACTGCGGCGCGAGGAGCACGTCGGCCGTCTGGGCGCGGGAGAAGCGGTCCTGGTAGTCCTGGAACCAGAGGTAGAACTGGAGGTTCTCGGCGGAGCGCTCGACGTAGAGGAGGTAGTTCATGAAGTCGCGGGTCGTGACGGGCTGGAGGAGTGGCATTGTGAGGAGCAGCTCGAGTTTGGCGGGACGGGAGACGGGGGGAAACATGAGAAGAAGCCACGGAAAGGAGGAGGAGGTAAAGCACGGATAGGATCGAAAAACAGGGCTCGGATCACCGGGATCAACCGGGTCAGATCTGACAAGTGGTGGAGGATAATTCCAACAAGTCGGACGATCGAAGGCCAAGACTCACAGGACAAGTGCCGCCCTTGATGATGTTGTCAAAGGACAGCGAGTCCGGGATGCCGCCCGAGGGAGCAAACCTGAGGCTCTCGCCGGCCGCCTCCTCGCACCTCTGCCGGAAGACGCCGGGATCGACCCATCTCGGCCGCGCGTACGTCAGCGAAAGCACCATGCTCACTCTATGTCTCCTGGAGTTCTGGAAGTCCTTCACCAACGATGGCGGCCGGATTGCGCATCGGGCGAAAGGCGCGGCTATATGTACGAGTTCAGTCTATGTATGTATCCCCCGTCCGCAGGTCCGAGAGGGGTTCCCAATGCAAGGGGGCCTCGACGTCGTGGAACGGGCTGAGACTCGGATCGCCAGAGACCCTTGCTTCGCCGTGCGGGAAGTGTCTCGTGCGGCCGGGCTGGGTGACATGTGGTCGAGGCGTCTTCGCTCTCCTGCTTTTGATCGGCGCGGCTGGAATCTGGACCCGTGGGAGCCCGCCACCCGCGAGGTCTGAGCTTCTTGAGCCAGGGGAGGGCATCACGGCGAAGTGAATCCAGCTATGGGGATCGTGTGCGAGGCTGGAATCCTGTATTTGGCCGCGGAGCGCCGAGGAGAGCGACGTTCAGCTTGGGCGGCGCCCAGGCCTGTGCGACTCGGGCACGGAAAGGGCTTGGTTACGCGCGGGATCTGGGCCGGCGAGGCTCGCTTACGGGCCTGTCATGGGGGAGGCTTGCAGGACTTGGATGGATGCGGTCTATCGCTGTGGGTGATGGGTCTATTTTCGTCTGTGTGAGGAGGGGCGTGTGTCCCCTCTTGTGATGGCTCGTCGGAGGGGGCGGCGCCACGGCCGAGCGCTCGATGGAGGGGGGGCACCAGGGGGGAAGGAGGATCGGGTATACGCTCTTCTTCAACTGGAGTCTTTTCTTTTCCTGTGAAGTTGCTTCTTCGAGGGCTGTTGATGGCGGATGATGATGAGCTGCCAGGCGATGGGGCTGATGGGGCTGAGCTGGATGAGCGGACAAGAAATGGTGATCGGGAAGAAGGGCGCCAATGAGGTTGACAGGCTGGCGAGGTGATGGGATGGACGGGTGGGCTGGCATCTTTTCCTGTTTCGCGGTTTCGTTTTCATGGTCATGATCACGCGGGACGTTGTCCTTTCAGCGATGCCGCACAACACGAAATGTGTGCGGGGGCATACATGTATGTTGTTTCTATGAATAATCAGTACGGATACTCTTTATTCATGTGTCTCAACCTTGACAGACAAGCGTGCGTCTCTTCACAGAGCCCTGGAGAGCTCATGACCAGACAGTGGCGAAGAAGACCGGTCATGTCTTGCGCCACGACAGGCCCGTGATGATCACCATATGGGATCAACAGCCGGCCGATTCCATCACGCCAGACTCTCCTCAATCAGCTTCTTCCCAACAAAGATGGTCTCTTGCATGCCCCTCTGTCGTTGCCAAAATCTATCACGGAGAGTCAGTCATCCGTGCCAGTAAGAAAGTAGGAAAGAGAAAAGACAAAAAAAAAAGCCACGACTCACTTCTCTTCGGGCGACGGGGCCTGCCCGCTGATGGAGGACTCGCGAGCCTCGTCCTCCAAGGCCTTGAGCGTAATCTTCTCGCCAACCTCCACCCCCGGGATCGGGTTCTTCTCCGCCGCCTGCTTCCCCAGGGTCTCCTCCATGAGCCTCTTCTTCGTCTGGAACCTCTCACGGCGCTCCTGCTGCAATCCCGGGCTCTCCATCTTGGACATGGCATAGCGCACGAGGAACTGCGCGGAGAAGTACAAGTGCTCGGCGAACATGATGGTCGCCAGGAACCCCCAGCCCGTGAGCTGGGACGCCGTGCCCTGGCAGAGCAGGACGATGGCGGCGCTGGAGATGCTGCCGAGCCAGGAGAGGAAGCCGATGGCCGTGAGCCAGGGGCCGATGGAGTCGGCGCGCCAGGGGATCGGGCGGCGGCAGCTGATGGCGATCTTGAGGGCGTCGGAGCGCTGCTCGACCCAGTTGTTGATGAGGAAGCAGAGCGATGTGAGCGGCCAGGAGACGGAGAACAAGGAGAGGTAGCCTGGGCATGGTCAGAAGCTGTACTTGAGCATTTTCGGGGGATCTTTGTCTTTCTTGTCTTTCTTGTCTTCTTTCTTTCTTTCTTTCTTTCTTTCTTTCTTTCTTTCTTTCTTTCTTTTTTTTTTCGCGAGTCTTCAAGACCTACCGAATTGCATGACCATCTCGCGGTAGTCGTCGGTGACGTTGTAGACGTCGAGCTGGGCCTCGTCACGCACGCGCTGTAGGAACTCTGCCTCCTCCGGGTGGTCCTTGACCTGCTCCGTGCCCTTGGACTGGATCTGCTGCGCCTTGGTCGAGGCCTTGTGCGTCAGGTACGGCACGACCACCTCGGTGAGGGTGTTGATGATTTGCGCGGTAACGGTGGTGTAGAACATCTGGTTGCTGATCCTGTCCGGGTTGGCCTCGAAGTGCTGCACCGGCAGGGGGACCGCGCTGAGGGTGATGGTCTGCGCGGTGGACCCCCAGAACTCGAGGAAAGGGTGGAGGATGTGTCCGAAGGGGATGTAGATGAAGGAGGTGAAGCTGAGGGCCATGTAGGAGGTCAGGAAGTTGAGCACGAACTGCTTCTGAACGAGGGCGGCGTTGTAGGCTGCGACGGTTCCTGGTTACTAGGTGCCCTCAATGTCGCCGCATGATCCGTTCATTCTAGTACTCACCATCCATGTGCTCGTAGTTTTCGCGGTCCGTCAAGAACTTGGCGGCCTTCATAAGAAGGGTCGAGAATACGGGGGTGAAGACCGAGAGCAGGATCGTCGGCAGAAAAGTCTGGAATACTTGTCAGAAGGGGAACAACAACAGCAGCAGCAGCAGCAGCAGCGGGAGGAGGAGCGGGAGCAGAATTGCGGAAAAAAAAAAACAGCATCATCGCCGAGAACGTTGATACTTACAAGATACTCCTTGGCGGGTCCGGCATAGACCTCGTTGATGAAGATCTCGAGGGAGTTGCAGGTGATGACCAGGCCGCCCAGCGCAATGACGCACGCGATTGCAAAGGGGATCTGGAGGAGCTGAGTCCCGAGACGCTTCAGGGGAGGGTAGACGGGCTGCCCCGTGATCGGATCCTCCTCCACTCCGAAGTCGAGGCGGAACTCTGGTCGGAGGTTCTGGATCTTGGACACGCCGCGGACGCCCCACGAGACGGCCAGGTCGGCCTGCCTCTGCTTCCAGTGCTCGAAGAAGACGACGGACCACAGGCAGCTCGCGACGGCGTAGAGCGGCGAGAACTGGCCCAGCAGCAGCCACGCGCCGAGCCCTGCCGCGGACGGGAAGACGAGGAAGCGGTAGTAGTCCTTGAGGAAGGCGAAGTAGAAGGCCACGTCCTCGCCGAACTTGTCGCGGATGGCATCGAGGTCGCCCTGGTCGAGCACGTACTGCCCGCTCCACTTCTGCAGCCAGGCCTTGTTGAACGCGTGGTGATGGAGCGGGAAGAGGGACGCGACGTGCTTCCAGCGGCCCTGCTCGGGGGTGATGCCCGCCCCGCCCTCGTTCTTCGGGTTCGTGATGACCTGGTAGACGAGGCGCAGGCGCTCGGCCTCGGTCACGGGCTCCCGGTCCATGGCCTCGGCGACGTCATCGCCGGGCCCGGTGGTGCGCACGCCGTGCAGCCAGTCTTGCAGGCGGGAGGCGTACGCTTGGCGGGCCAGGAGCCCGGGCGAGGCGAGCCTGATGAAGACGAGGAGGGAGGCCTTGCTGCCGCGGCGGACCTCGGTGGCGAGGCCAACTCTGGTGAGGGCCTCGATGAGCTGGATGAAGCCGGCTTCGGCCTCGTCTCTTTCTGCAGAAAGTCGTCAGCACCATTTCTTTCTTCTTCATCTTCTTCATCTTCTTCTTCTTCTTCTTCTCCTTGGTCCCCATGACAATGGCACAATACTCCGTACCCTTTGGTGGGATCTTGTAGTCAATCACGTAGTCAACCCTGCAGGAACTCGTGTGAGCTTCACGTTGATCCGAAATGGGGGAAATGATGGCGTCTGACCCGAAGTTGCCCTCCCCTTGCTTGTTGCCGTACAAGCCCCGCAGGCCCGACATGATTGCGGTCTCTGTACGGAGTACGGAGTAGCTACTCCTGTGAGGACTCGGTTACTAGGTATGTCTTCCGAAAATGGCCGACCTCGAGACGGTCAGGAGGAGAGTGTACCGGTAGATATACGTACGCTGAAGTCGAGGAGAACGAGGATCAAGACAAGGCCAGGTCCCCAGGTCACCCGAAGCTCCACGCCCAATCTCGTACGTACATAAGCTCGGCGCTACAGCGCGCGGAGCGGAGGCAAAAAGCGAGAGGGGGGAGCTTTCTCAGCTGCGCTCTGGAGCCGCCAGGTGGCCAATCGGCGAGCTGCTGCGACCAGGATCAGCTGGGCATGCAGTGCGTCTTCGTCGTGCTCAGCTAATCGGCATCTTCTGCATGGGTGGCCGCTATCGACGCCGGTACCTGTACTCCGTGGCCATGCAAAGGTGCGGGCGGCATCTGGCGATCGGTTGGAGGCAGCAGGTTGGATGCATCGCCAGGGCGTCTCACGATGGCAGGTTCTTGGTGTTTTCATTTTCCTCATTTTTTTAATTTTTTATTTCTTATTTTTTATTTTCATTTTTCAATTTCTTTTGCAAGGGATGAAAGGAATGACGTCACTGGGGAGATTTCGAACAGCCAAAAGGCAGGAACCTCCAAGCTCGCACCTTCCCCCGCGAGCTCTCCTCATCAGAAACCAGGACCCACTCTTTCCTGGCCAATCACATGCCCGGAAACCGTCGCTCAGGAACCTCGGTGCTCGATCCGTCGACGCCCTCGGAGGCGCTTCATCATCTCCAAGGCTTGTCTTCACTCGTCTCAACATCCCCGGATGGCCCTCATCGCATGAGTCTATTGGGGACTTATACTCACACGGCTCTGCTGCTGCGCTGACGCACGTGTCGCTGTCCGCCCCGATTTCGTCCCCCGGTCCTCCGGAGCTCCAGAGAGCGCCGGCATTCCCCCGCCATGGGCCTCCTCGTCTGGCTCGGCCTCCGCCGGCCCAACCAGTGGGAGCGCCCTACCGTCCTCGACAGCATGCTCGAGTCCCCCCTGACCTTTTTCGCCGTCAAGTTCTACCGCGCCTGCCTCCTCCTGCGCGGCCGGCCGTTCCGCCCGCCCTCCCACCGGCCCCCGATCCGCGTGGTCTGCGTCTCCGACACCCACGAGCAGGAGGTGCGCGTGCCCCCCGGCGACATCCTCATCCACGCGGGCGACATGACGGACTCGGGCCTCGCGGCGGATATCCAGAAGCAGCTCGACTGGCTCAAGGCGCAGCCGCACCAGGTCAAGGTCGTCGTGGCGGGGAACCACGACAGCTTCTTCGACCCGAGGAGCAGGCTCGAGAGCGATGTCCGGAGCGGCGCCGCGCTCGACCTCGACGGGCTGGTGTACCTCGAGAGCGAGATGACGGTGCAGCAGGTCAATGGCCGGTCGGTGTCCATCTTCGGGGTGCCGGACATCCCGGAGTGCGGGCCCCCGAGCTTTGCGTGAGTGAGCCTTTGTCCTTTGTCCTTTGTTCCACTCACCATCGCGTGCTGCGCGGCCTGTCGCTAAAGGCATCTATCTGCCGTCACAGCTTTCAATACTCGCCCATCAACCAGCCTTGGTTCAGCAAAGTACCCCCGCAGACAGACATCCTCATCACGCACTGCCCTCCTGTAGGTCTCCCGCCGCCGTCTTGACCCAAAACCCCCCTCCCCTTTCTCCCCCCCTTCAATCATTCGCGCGCTTGTCTGCACAGCATGGAGCTGACCTCGTGCAGAAATACCATCTCGACAACGGCCTCGGAGACCCCTTCCTCCTGCGCGAGGTATGGCGCGTCAAGCCCCGCCTCCACGTCTTCGGCCACGTCCACTGGGGCGCCGGCAAGGAGCCCATCTACTTCGACGAGATGCAGCGCGTCTACGAGCGCCTGCTCTCGCGCCCCCGGCGGGGCCTCCTCTGGGACTTCGTGCCCAACCGCGCATGGACGGACATGCTCCTGCTCGTCGCGTACGGCGTGCACAGCCTCCTGTGGAAGTGGATCATGGGCGGGCCGGGCAGCAACGAGGGGAGTCTGATGGTGAACGCGGCGCAGATGGTCGGGAGCACGGGGAGAGTCAAGAGCAGGGCTGTAGTGGTGGATATCTGATCTAAAAAAAAAAAAAAAAAAAGGTGCAAGCTAGAAAACAATGGATACATCAAAGTGAATGCTGAACCACGCGACACTACCTCTTATTCCCAGGCGTGCGACTTCAAAAGGCCAGAAAAGACAATGATTCGTGAAAATCATCAACACCGCTGCTGGCCCGAGAGAAAAATAGACTTTATATAAAAATTGACAAGACGAACAAGGAGAGGAGGCCGCCTACGGTCCTCCAGATATCAACATTCTCGCGCGAGGCCCCTGAATGGGCCAGATTAGGCGAGGCGGGGACATACGCGACCGTTGTGTGTGTCGGCAGATCCAGGGGTGTGCTGTCCGGGGTCTGTGTCGGTAGATCCAGGGGCACATCGTTGTTGTTATAGTTGTTTGTGTTCGGGGTATGTGTTTCTGTCGGCGCCGTGCTGCTGCTCGGCAGAACAAGCGTCGGCTGCCAGAGCAGGGTTGTCAACGAGTCGGGGAAGTCCTCCATGAGTGGATCGTACCACGATACCGCCGGGCCGGATACCCCCCCCTTGATCCTCACAGTATCGGAGCTCGAGGGCGCGCGGTGACTAGAGGTCCGGCTGGCGATTGAGATTGCAGTCATTGACCCGAAACCTTTGATTCCAAAGTCTGCCTTCGTCTTTGTCTGTGAGCTTGACGTCCTCGTCTGCGCGGTGGCCGTCTGGGCCATGCAGTCCCTGCGCCGTTGCAGGGTCTGATTCAGCATGGCGTTGATGTGTCTCAGCCGAGGAGCCATGGCCGGGAAGGGGGACTTGGCATGCTCAGACGGGTCGTCGTCCTCCTTGAGGTCAAAGATCGAAAGGGCGCGCAGCCCACCCTGAAGGGCGCCGCCGCATCTCTGCGTGGAATCGCCGGGGCATTCATGATTGCAGTCGTCGTCTCCGATGGAGGTCATCAACGGGTCGTCGAAGTAGTGCGAGCAGTAGCAGTCCGTCTTGAAAAGCCCGGCGTAGCTCGTGTTCGCGTCGACGCAGATCGCGGCGCACTCGGAGGCGGTCATGCTCGTACCATTATGGAACAGCACGAATCCGGGAAAGGAGGCGTCGGACTTGAAGCAGCTCAGGGTCGCAGGAACGCCGTATTCCTTGCAGGAGTCGGACTGTGCTGTTTGATTGCTTCCTACTTTTGATGTAGGAATGGACGAAGGAGCAGTCAGACGTGATGTGAAGATGGTCGTCATCGAGGCTAATGCCTGAGTGGCCATGGTGTGGATGTCCAGGTAGCCAGGAATGGTGCTGGTGCTGGTGCCCGTGGCGGTCCTTGTGTCGAGAAAGTGAGTGGGATTCGCTTTGAACTGCCCCGCCCCGTCTTTCGAGGCAGATGTGATGCTGGACGTGGCCATGTGAGGACTGCCCGTTCCCCGCATGATCCCCTTTTCCGGAATCACCGTCACCGTCTGCGTCGCAACCTCGACCGTGATTGAGGGTTTCGCGAAGCTCGTGACTCTTGAGACTGACGTCGGCATTCCAGCCGGTGCCGAGGGTACTGAAGTCCTATGCGTCGACAAAAGAATGGAAGTGCCAGGGCCTGAGACAGGGGCGCCAGGAGGAACGGGGGGAACGGAAGACCACAGAGGAATTGGCGAGGTTGGAAATCCGAGGGAGATTGGAGGATTCGGGTGCGTCGAAGGGGTTGGATACGGCGGAGGAGGCGGAGCGTATGCGTGGTTCTGCTGGTAGACGTCGATATACCGCACATCCCAGTACGCATCCTTAAAAGCGCTGGGGTTGTTCGCCACGTACTCAGAACAGGTCGACGCGAGATTGCGACACTCGGAATTCCCCCAGATCCCTCCCCCAAAATCACCGCAGAAGTTCTATCCTCACCGTTAGCAGCCCGTTTTGGAATAGAATGAGAATGAAAAAGAAGTCGAGGGGACTCACGATATTCAGCACGAGGTTCATGTTCCTCCAATACGACCGAGTGTCGCACGCCTCGCCGCCAAACACGGCCTGCGGGAGCCCCCAGCCCACCGGGTTCGGCCGCTTCTCCACCACATCCGGCGGGATCATACCCCTCTCAAAGTGCCACAGCTTGATGCTCTCCGCGTCCCACTGCATCGCGTACACGCCGCCCCCAGCGGCGTTGAACCCGTCCCCGTAGGACGCCGCGTCGCCCGCGGGGGGGTCGTAGCCGCAGCCCGTGTTGTCGCTGCCGACGGAGCACTCGGCGTTGCGCTGCTGGCCTGTGAAGCGCGCGAGGGAGCGGGTCGCGGGGATGCGCGGCTGGGAGCAGCCGGCGCGCGTGTGTGCGGACATGAGGTTCTTTGTGTTGAGGTTGGCGCCCTCGATGATGTCGATCTCCCCGTTATTGGGCCAGTCATTGCCGTACGCCCAGACTGGATCCTGTCAGCCTCTTTGTTGTTTCGCTCAAAAGTGGGGGTTGTTGAAAGGAGGGCACGAAGGACACCAAAGGAAACCAAAGAAACAAAGGGCGAGGGGAAGACCAAGGACGTACAGGCTGGCCAGAGGCCGCATTTCGAGGGGGGCATGTGGAGGAAGTCGGCGATGAAGAGGCCCTCGTTGTAGGACTGCTTGGACTCGAGGCGGATGCTCGGCCGGCCTTGGTTGAGGGCGTAGAAGTTGGTCGAGTCGACGCCCAGCCTGACGACCCCCGTGTGCTCGTCGACCGAGTACAAGCCCATGGACTTTGCGAGCTCCCGACATTGATATCTGTCTCGACATCAGCACGAAGTTGCAAAGAGGGCCTATGGCAAGAAGGATGATTTCAGGCAGAGCAGGAGGAGAGAGAGACTCACGAGACAAAGCCGTGGTTGGGATCTGAGCCGTCGAACCAGTTGAAGCCAGAGAGGAGCGTCTCTCCCACGTACGACGTGGCCAAGGAGTACGGGTTGGCCATCCTCGCTACCTTGCATCTAGATGGGCGAGCAAATGCCGACAGATTTGAGAAAACCAAGGAAAGGAGGAAAAAAGAGGGCAGAAAGGTTCACAGAGGTCAAGTGGTCAGATGTGGATTATATACAGAGCCATAGACTGGGAATCGAGATCGAGAGAATGACAATGAGAATGAAAGACCCCAGCTGCGCAATGGAATGGCTGAGACGAGAAAGGGAAGAAAAGGAGTTGGCTGGCGGCCAACCCGAGTCTCTGCTGCGAACAAACAAACACCACAGATCGTCTCATGGTAATGAGATGCAACCGTCGTGGCACCGGATGAGACATCCATGATCCATCAAAGCCACATCGATGTGCGGCGGCTGTCCAGAGATGCAGGGACCCAGCCCGGCCCAGCACCGCGAGGAGGGGAGCAAAATACGCGCTCTAGTCTATCCGAGACAGCTTTGTTGCAGAGAAGCGAACACGCTCCATTCCAGGACACGGATCGGCGTGAGGGAGGGCGAGGGAGGGGCCGAGTCCGTGATTGGCCCGCGGGCCGGAATTGGGGGTCGATCTCGGCTTTGCAGTGTGAGACATGGTGTTCTTTTGTCTTTGTCTGCTCTTCCTGGGGGCCCATCCTGTTGGGTTGTGTCCGTACATATCTGGGCCTCCGAATGCGATATCTCTCCGTGGCCAACCCTGTCTTTGTGCGAGCTATCCCGAGTGTACTCCATATGCATGCGTGAGAGACGACTCGGTGAGTGAGATGATATATGTGTGCATGCGCCGTGCAATGCAGAAAACGAAAAGAAGAAGAAAAAATGAGGGAAAGGAAAAAGAAAAAGAAAAAAAATAAAGAAATGCCCAGGAATTAAATCATGATTCGCCGCAGCCCCTCGGTGCCGCCGAGCACCCTCCTCCCGGTCACGGCGCACCGACCCAGCCCGCTCTCCCATTTCCCTTTGTGCCTCTCCATGAACTCCTCCTGGCGGGGGTGCATGCCCTCGAGCCACCTGTGGATGCAGGTGTAGCAGTACACGACGCCCGTCTGGCACGCTGTGGGTGTGACCACGTCTTCTCTGCAGATGGGGCACGAGGACGAGTCTCGGGGGAAGGGAACCGTGTATATGGGAAGCATCGAGGATGCCGCAATCGGCGCGTCCTTTTGGGAGACCTCCTCCTGCACTCCCTCGGCCTCCTTCTCCGCGTCACCCTCCTCCTCCTCCTCCCCCTGCTGCTGCTGCCTGCCATCCCCGTTCTTGTTTCCCTCCTTCTTGTCCTTTGCTCTCTCGACCTTGCCGCCGGGGACCACGGGGGGCGGCAGCTCGATGCTCTCGGCGGCCTTGCGGGAGAGCTGCTTCGCGAAGTCGGACTGGTACCACCACTCGAGGAACTTGAGCGCGAAGATGCTCATGGGCAGGAGGATGGACAGGCTCGAGAGCCCCCTGGCCATGAGCTCCCTTGGGGAGAAGAGCGAGCGGGGGCCGGCGCTGCCCGCGCCGCCGACGGGCACGTTCTTTCCGAGGGCCTCGATGGCCTGGTAGTCCGCGGCGGTCATGCGGCGCAGGCGGGTCCCGATGAGCCACATGAGCGGGTTGTGGTACTTGCTGCGGTCGAAGAGGTAGGCGAGGTTGAATGCGAGCATGGCGAAGTAGTATCCGGCGTTGACGCTCGGGTATATGTTGCGCAGGAACCAGCGGTAGTAGTGCAGGAAGCGGTCCTTGAGGGTCGGGTTGTCGGGCATGCGGGTGTACGCGGCGCCGAGCAGCTCGCGGGGCGCGTTGATCTCGTAGGACTCGTCGAGCTTTCGCTTGAGATAGGGGACGCCGACGAGGACGAGAAGGTTGCGCCAGACGTCGGCGGTGGAGAGGCCAAGGGCCTCGCGGACGATGCCCGGGACGGCGAGGCTGGCACGGGGGATCTCGCCGTGCAGGGCCTTTTCGCGCTTGAGGCCGTAGAAGTTCTCTGTGAAGGAGCCGCCGCGGGTGACGAGGTAGTGGCGCTCGACGAGGAGCATGCCGAGCGCGTAGAGCTCGTCGAAGGAGTTGAGCACGCGCAGCAGGTAGCGCGGGTGCCGGTGGACGAGGACGGTCAGGAGGTAGCGCAGCGTCGGCGGGAGGAGGCTGTTGAGTTGCTGCTCGGAGAGGACTTCGAAGAGGGAGGGCTTCTGGCCGTCGAAAGTGCCCCGGAGGGCCGATACGAACTCCATGGCTGTGTGAGGATCGAGTGGTCGCGGCAGGTGATGGCAGGTGATGGCACGTAAGTAGGCTTCGAGCGAGGGAGAGGAACCACGCTAAACGATTATGGAATTCAGAAGAAGAGAGACAGGCAAGCGATGAGAAGCAGGAGAATCAAGGCGTCAATCTAGCACCCGCATGACGGATGACGAGGAGCGGCTCCGGATGGGGCGACGTCGGGCGCGGGAGGTGGAGGTGATTGAAGCTGAAGTTGAAGTTGAAGTTGAAGTTATTCCGAGATTAGGAGACGCAGAAGCGCATGAGGCAAGAGACAAGTTTAGGGACCGCGGCGCGCCTGCCGTCTGATGATGTTCCCTGCAGATGCGCTAGACAGGGGTCTGGATATCGGATAGTTGCATATATGCAGATACAGGATATATAGCTCTCTCCCCGATAGTTGCATATCGAATTGCCTCGGCAAAATGATTCCTGAGCATCTGAACCCGCCAGGGCAGAGGAGGATCATCACTCCCTCTTCTCACTCACCTCACTCACTTCGACCGCTCACTCACTCGGTCAGACTCAACGATTCATCATTGATGCTTTCTTGTCGGTATCATTTTCCTGTCTCTCACGTCCAATTGCGGCGCGTCTCGTCTGCTGTTCAGCCGGTCATCTTTGAGCGAGCGATTCATTCCGATATTACCTACTATACTCCGTACACACCCATACTGCGGAGCGACCCTGCGATTCATTGGGCTTCTTACTACATACCCAGACTACTTTACGAAGCACTGCATCACTGCGGTGATCTCTCAAGTCATCATTGATCGATTCTGAGCAGGCATATCACTTCTCCCCACAGCCCACAATGGCCAAGACATCTCAAGACGTCAATCAAAAGTTCATCGACAAAATCAATATCCACCTCACTAGCGAAGATGAAAGCAAGAACCCAGTTGCAGGCGTACGTCAACCTTCCCATGTATCCATGACCCATCCAAATTCCAAATTCCCCCAAAAAAAAAAAAAAAAAAAAAATCAATATCCAGTATCTAAAACCCGCGAACCCTCAAAAGCCCCCCTTTCACGGCAGTCCATCTCACACATCGCAGGGCTGGATGAAGACCCTCCTCCCGCACATCAAGCTCGTCTCCGTGGACCCCTCCCAGCCCCACCCCCGCATCGTCTTCTCCTTCACGCCGCAGGCCGACTTCTCCAACCGCTTCCGCAACCTCCACGGCGGCGCCATGGCCACGCTCTTCGACTTCTGCACCACGATGCCCATCTTCCTCGTCAACGGGCCGGGCTTCTGGCAGACGCTGGGCGTCAGCCGCACGCTCAACGTGACGTATCTGCGGCCCGTGGCCGCGGGGACCGAGACCCTCGTCGAGTGCGACATCTTGCAGATCGGGAGGAAGATCTGCGCGCTCAGGGGCGTCTTGAGGCGCAAGGCCGACGGGCAGGTGTTGGCCGTGTGTGAGCACAACAAGGTCAACGTGGATCCCGGAACAAAGCTCTAGACGGGCATCCGAGGGACCATAGAAGATATAGAAATCATAGAAAAGAAAATAGGAATGAAAGAACAATAAAGAAATTCAAAAAGAGAGAGAGCTTAGCTTGGGGGAATAGATCGAGCTAGAGTTCAAACGGTAAAAGAGAAATCATTCATCACTGCGGTCAGTCATGGAGCTCATCGTGGATCTCGTCGTGGAGTCCGTTGTAGAGATAGTTGAGGAAGGGGTCGTGCGGCGTATTGAGGGCGGCCACTGAAGCTACGAAGCCCGCGTCCTGGTCCAGCTCAAAGGGTTCGCCCCATATCAAAAAGTCATGGAACGTGGGGCCCCGAGAAAACGTGTCGGAGACGTGCTCGTCGTCGCTGGCCTTCCAGAAGGCGGTCGGCCCACAGGGTCCTTGAGGATCTTGGCCCCTGTGACGAGTCAGTATAAGGTGCATCTGGACAGTGACAATGAAGCCATAGTTTGACCGCGAGGGGGGG
>NQYQ01000001.1:2525394-2556490 GCA_003055925.1 Escovopsis sp. Ae720 | reverse complement strand
TATATAGTAGCTAATATAAAGGTTAAGTATATTATTAAGGTTACTAGTATAAATTAACTTAGTTTTATAAGCGTTAGAGGCATTTATATTAATTATATTAATATAAATATAGAGCTTATTATTATGGGCTCTTCCTAACAATAGATGACGGCACGTTACATAACGATTACATAGCAGCTAGTAAACTACTATATAGTCTTTAGTCAGTATATTATACTTATAAAGGTAAAGCTATCTTAGCGTAAGGCCTTATATAAGTAGCCACTAGCACTAGAGCTATGCTAATTATATAATACTATATATAATATCATTATAAGTCCTTAGTAACAGATATAATAACCCTCTCTATAAAAAGCTAATATCCTTATTAGCAGCTATAATAACCTCTTCTAAGAAATACGCTCTAATACCATATTCCTCTATTACTCCCATCCATCATCTCTTTCATCTATCATAATCAATCTATCCATCCATTACATCCTCCAGTAAAGGCAACATTCAAACACACAACCAGGCTTTCCACCCTAGTCAGAAAAAAAGAGGGGGGCAATATAAAAATCAATTCGCTCCATAACTATAATTATAAAAGAGAAGCAGCGCGCTGTACTAAGAGGTATCTTAAAGGAATTAAGAAAGGTTATGGTATTAGGCGTTAGGCATATAGATATCCGCCCTATTATCATTATTATCGCCTTCTTTATTATTATTATTATTAACATCCCGCATCATAACATCTCCGTCATTGCTATAGTCTCTATTATTATCACTACTATTATCCCCGTTATTATCAGCGTCTAGCATCTTAACATCTTTATCTTTACCATCACTATTATTATATTCCTTATTATCATTAACATCCCGCATCTTAACATCTTCGCAGTTATCGCTATTAAGGGTAGCCGCAGAGAGGAATCTGGCAATCGTTGTAGGCATTTCGTTTGGTAGGCTCGGGGCTGTTATAAATTTTTTTTTTTTTTTTTTTTTTTTTTTTTATTATTATTATTATTATTATTATTATTATAATAGCATTATATAAGAGTATAGGTTATTATGCGTAGCTTATCGCGCAGTTCTAGGATAAGAAGAAGAGAGCTATAATAATCTATAGTATTATTAAGTAATATTATTAATTTATTAAACTCCTATTACTAAAGGTTATTATTAAGATTAGCTTAGGAGATTACTATTAAAATCAATTAACATTAGAGGTTAGTATTAAAACGCTCTATAAATCAGGGCATATCTATACACAGCTCCTCCTCTAGCTCCTAGGTATTCTTATCTAGATACCCGCGCCACTTTACTTTATATTTAACTTAACTATTTTATTTCCTTTTATTAATAATACACTAAATAACATAATATAGTTCCTCCTACTATAATAATAGTCTAAAGGGCTTAGCCTCTTTAATCCTAGGAAATACTAGCTTAAAATATTTAATGCTTATTTTAGGGCGCTAATATATATAGTTAGGCAGGTTAAGGTAGAAATGTAAGAAGTTAAATTTTTTAGTAATAGGGAAGGGCTCTATATATTAGTAGAATAGCTTAGTTTAGTTATTAAGATAATACTTATTCTTATTAGGCTTTATAAGCTTAATATATACTAGATCTTTAATATTTAGTACTAAAGAGGGAATATATTAATTATTATAGTATACTTTTATCTTTATTATAGTAAGTTATACTATATCCTATATATCTTAATATATATATTTTAATTCCTTTATAAAGGATATATTAGGATTATTACTAGATTTATTAGAAGCTTTTCTAATAGCCTTAAGGGCAGGGAAAAGGAAGTTATTAGGCTTATAACTATATAAAAGCTTAAATAATATATATAGGGTTAATATATATAGTAAAGAATTAATATAGGTAATAATATAAGATAAAATCTTTAGCTAGTCTCTTTAATTATACTTAGCTCTAATAAAATAGTAAAGGCTATAAATAAAAGTCTATACTATTCTCTTTAACTATTTATTTACTTACTAATAATAAGCTATACTAATATAGTACCTTATCCTAGCTACTTTATATATTAAGCGCTATAGTAAGGATACTAATTTTAGGTTAATATTATATATAAAGATAGCTAGTATTCCCTAATTTAAGTAAATATTACTAATATAATAGGCAGCCTACTCTATAGAATCCTAGTTAGTATGTCCTATTAAAGTGTAGATAAACTTAAAGAACTTATTAGTAAGGATAAGGAAGTAGTCCTTTTTTATTTATATTATAGGCATTTTAATAATAAAATTAAAATAGATTATTAATAGTAATTTCTTAGAAGTAGGTATAGGTATTATATTACTATATAGTAGCCCTTATTAGGGTTTTACCTTCTAGCATTTAGAATATCGCTTAATATAAGCGGTAATCTTACCCTTTATTTTATAAAAGAAAAGGAAATCCTTAGCTAGAGTATATAAACGGAGGACCCTTAAATAAGCTCTCTTATTATAAATAAATTAGTATACTTTATTAATTAAAGATATTAAGATATAAAGGTATTAGGAGTTATTAGAGTAATAGTATAATAGGCTAGTACTACGCTTAAGTTTAAAGTTATAGAGTGCCTCTTTAGTAGTAATTACCTCCCTTTTTATTAGCTATTAGTATATTATATAAAATATATAGTTATTAGCTAAAGTATTAATAATATAGTAATAGAAAGATTAAAAGAGGTATAGCCTCTAATCTATATTAGGTAAGGTATTAGCCTCCATTTCTTAGGCTTAATAATAGGTAATTACTAAGAATACTTCTACTCCTAACTAAAAGATATAGTCTTTAATATATATAGGCTTAGGTATATTACTTAGAGAGTTAGTTATTAAAGGTATTAGCTAGTTAGTAATAGAGTTAGTGCTATCTTTAGTAGCTATATAGGATAAGGCATTTATATTAGTATACGCCTTCCTTTATTAATATCTAATAATAATTTATAACTTTTACTTATTAAAGTAAAGGCGCTATCTAGCTAGTTAGCTATTATTACTTAGTTTAAAGTTATTAGAGTTCTTAAAGGTATCCTTAATAGCCTTATAGTCTATAACCACTTTAATCTTAGTATAGTTAAGGTAGTGCGTTAGCTTTTAAAGAGCCTAAATAAGGGCTCTAGTCTTAAGTTCTATTGCCTAGTAGTTTCTCTTAGCTAGAGTTAAAGTTTTAAAAAGAAAAAGAATAGGTTAGAGCTTCCTATTTTCCTGCTTTTAATATAATACAGCGCTAAAACCTCTCTCTTTACTTCTATTAATATAAAGCTTAAATAGTTTCTTAAAATTAGGGAAGGCAAGGTTAATAGTCTAGCAGAGCTTATCCTTAAGGATTTTCTAGGTAAGTTTAGCCTTTTTCTAAAGGTCTAAATATCTCTTATTTTCTACTTATACCTTTTCTCTTACTAAGGGGGGTTTATTAGGTATACTTTTAAAGGTAAGAATTAAGGTATTATTAGTATACTTCTCTTTTATAAGGTTTTTAATTAGTACTCTCTTTAATCTAATTATCTTTAGCTAGTATAATAGATTAGCAATAGTAGCATATCCTTCTATAAAGTTATAGTAGTATCCTATTAACCTAAGTCCTTATTCTAATTTTTATAAGATAGTTAGTATTATAAGATTTTAAATAGCTTTAGTCTTTTCCTTAGCTATACTTAAACCTAGCCTAAATATATAGTAACCTAAGGCTTAAAGACCTTCTTATACAAAAAAGCACTTTTTAAAAGATAAGGTATAACCAGCCTTCTTAAGAACCTCTAATACTAAGTCTAGGTACTAACTATACTTATTAATATTCCTTAAATATATAATAATATTATTAATATATATTATAATAAATCGCTATAGGTACTTCTTTAGAATGGTTTTTATATAATATTAGAAAAAGGATAGGCTATTAATAAGCCCTATAGAATACCTTATTAGATATTCTAATCCTTAGTATAGGGTTATAAAGGTTTACTTTTAATAGTCTTTAGGTATGATTTCTTAGTAGTAAAAACCCTTTAGTAGGTCTAGGATAGAGAAAATAGAACTACCTTAGAGCAAGGATAGGATATCTTTCTAGTATAGTAGTAAGTAGGTATACTATATAATCTTAATATTAAATCTTTAAAGGTTAATAACTATTTAGGGTTTATTTCCTCTTTATATAATAAATATAGGAGCTAATATTAGATAGATCTTATTTAAAGGGATAGGCTTAACTATGCCTATATTTCTTAATAAGTTAATAATTCTATTAAGCGCCGCTTAGTCCTAAAGAGATATATTATATAGCTTTTAATAAAGATTAAATAGGTCCATACCCTCCTTATATAAAATTAGTATCTATATATTATTAGTAAATTTCTTAATCTTAGACCTAAATAGCTATTAGTACTTATAAATAATTACCTTAATTATCTTTCTAGCCTTTAGTCCCTATAACTTTCTAATATCTATTAAAGTAAGGTCCAACTTCTCGCTGTTTAGGTCTTAAAGAGATTCTATATAGTATAGGTAGCTATTAGGATATTTACTATTCTTAGGGTCCTCCTTAGCATTAGTATAGGTAAATGTAAGAAAGTTAGCTAAACTAATTACTATAGTATAGTTAGTATAAAAGACCTTAATCTTACTAGTAATATATAGCTTCTAAAGGTATCTAACTACTATACCCTTAGAGATATAAACTAGCGTAGAGCTAAAGTTACTAGCCTAAAGATAACTTTCCTAGCTAATAATAATTATATTAAGAAAGTAGGTAAAACTAAGTTAAGTAAGATCTATATATATTTTTACGTATATTAGATATCTATTAGTATTTATAGGCACTAGTCTAGTCTTAATTAGCACTAAAATGCCTATATCTATAAAGAGGGTAATATCTTTAAAGGTTTAGATTTAAAAGGTATTCTTTATAGCATTATTATACTTTAAAGATATTATTTAGATCTTCCTTCCTTTCCTAGTATCTAGTTAATTATATAAATACTTTTTTCTTTATAAAATATTAAGTTTATAGTACTTAAGGAATTTAATACCTAATAGTAGACTATAAAAAAGATAGTTTACTATATAGTATTATATCTTATATATAATAAGTTCCCTTAACTTATATTTAAAATATAGTATAATATATATAATTTTATTAGATAAAGGGCCTTTAGTCCCTATACCTCTAATTTATACCTTATAATTAAGGAATTAAGAGGTATATTTAGAAAAGTTTTTCTCTAATATTAGATAATTAATAATATTAATAGCTAATCTAGTATTAATTAAGGCTTCTATATATTCTCCTTTATACCTATAGATAGCTTTTAGATAGGTAAAGGTATAATAAATAAAGGAGTTATCTTTTATACTATATACTACTTCTAATTTAGTTTAGGTATATACTAGTATATTTATCTATAAAAATTTATACTTCTTCTTTCCTTTTTTCTAATTAAATAGATTTTTAATAGCTTGCTTTACTTTTTTAAATAATTCTTCTTTTTTTTAGTTATTATAATTAATTAATCCTATCTTAGGCACTTTTTTAGGAAAAGGGTATATAAAGGATAGTTATATAATAGATAATTATGCAGTAATAGAGTAAGGTTTATTTTCTTTAATTCTAATCTCTTTTATATTAGGACTAAGGCTTACTAGTAAAATATTCCTAGTTAACATCTACTTACCTAATTTATTAAGGAAAAGAGGAAAGATATAGTATTAGTAGCTTTTAATAGCGTTTTAGTAGGGAATTAATTAGAAAACTTAAGCAGGTTTCTAAGATCTATAGCAGGTAAGGCTAGATTATTACCTTTATTTATCCTATCCTATTAGTAATTATAAGAGGAAAAGTCTATATAGTAGATTAAAAGGAATAAAGGCTATTAAATAAAGCCTTGCCTAAGGTACTAAGGAAATTAAAGATACTAAGCTTAGTAGCTAGTATTTAGTAAGGCTTACTAACTAGGGTATGCTAGGGCTTAGCCGCCTAGTTAGGTACTAGCCTAAGTTAGTGGAGCTAGAAAGGCAAAAGAAGCGCTATTCTATTCTAGGGCTTAGGGCTAGTTACTGCTAAGGAAGTTGCTGCTAAGGAAGTTACTATTAAGGAAATTACTAAAATTATTACTAGGTTATTAGTTATTAGTAAGAAAGTAGAGGCTATAACTAAAGGACTGCTTAATTTTCTATAAGCAATCCTTATAGCACTTTTTAATATCTTTTTAGGCCTTTTTAGTATTTTTATATACCTTTTTCTTAGCTTTCTATAAGGCTAACTACTTAGCTTAGTAGGCGCGCTTTATAATATAGTACTAAGCTATAAGCTATACCTTAATACTATTAATAGTAAGTTAAGGCTTACTTATATTAATAAGTTGCGCTAGGTAAGTATTAATGCCTTATATAAGGCACTATACCTTAGTATTCTTATTCTTATTACTAATCTTATTATATAGTGCTAAGCGTTAATTAATATACTTATAAAGGTTAAGCTTATTATCTTTCTTAAAGATATACTTTAGGCTATTAGCTTTTTAAATTAGCACTTTATAATCCTTAGTAAAGCGCTAGATAATTAAGGTCTTTTATAAATTAAGGTTATTAAAAAGGAAGGCCTTAGTAGTTATACCTAATAATAGGAACCACTTATAGCTATTAAAGTCTAGCTTAAAGAGAAGGCCTAATACTATATTTACTAAGATAGCTATAAAGCTATAGGTATTAGCTAGGTTATTAAGCAGATTAATATAAGCTTAAGTAAAATATTAGTCTAGGTTAAAGGTAAGAATATCTGCCTTAAAAGAGTAGCGAAGCTAAGCTAGGTAGTTTTTTATGGATTAGAATAGGCTAGAGGGTTATATTAGTCCTATTAAAGGTCCTTTAGAAATATTATCCCTAATCTAAAGGGAATATATATCTATACTATTAATAATAAGATTAGGTAAGGCTTAGTATCCTCTAAACCTAGGCTAATTATAGTCTTAAGTAGTACTAAATAGTTCTCTATTATTAAGGTCTATCTTATTATAGTTTAATTAAGAAGGGATTAGAGTAGGGGTATAAGGGCCTATTAGTATCGCTAGGTCCTTAAATCGCCTATTATTCTAGGGATTTGCGTTATAAGGGCTATATAAAAAATAGTTATATACCTAAATTAATTTTTATTAAAGATTTTAATAAATAATATTTATATTATTATAATATTATTTATTAGCTAGGATATATATAACTTTTACTATTATTACTTAGCAGATATATAAATTAATTCTATATATAGTAGCTCTAACTTCTATAGCGATTTCTTAAGAAATAATACTAATAGAAATATTAAATAATCTAGCCTATACCTTAGTATAAAGAATACTAATAAAGATAGTATTAAATAGATAGTACTCTTAGATATATGGTCCTTTTAAGAAATTAAGGCTAAGGTTATTTTTATTTTAGGGGCTATAAGGAAGGGATAGCCTAGCTATATTACTAGCAGCGCTGCCTACTCTATTTATTACTAGCTTATTATAGATTAGGGCGTTAGATGCTATAGTTAGGGAGATATAAAAGGAGAGGGCAGCTATACTTAGTTCTACTATAGATAAGGGAAGTAAAGGTAAAGAAGTAAGGCTTAGAGCGGACTTATAGGGTTTAGGCTTAGTAAGAGTTTAGGTTTTAATAATAGTATATAGTAAGGATAATTCTTTAATTTTTTATATAGTCTAGTCCTTAAGCATCCTTAGTTCCTTTAGTTAATTAATAGGCAAAGATACTAACTTTTATAAGGGTTTAGAAATAAGTAAGCTTTTAGATCCCTACTAATATTTAGTTTCTATATAAGTAAACTTATAAGATAATATAGCTAGTAATAAGGTTATTAGTTCGCTTATTATAAAAGCCTAAGATTATAGTTTATTCTATAAAAAAGGCAACCTAAAGAAATTATTTATAAAAATAAAAGGCTTATTAATTAAATATAAAATAAGACTTTAATTACTTAGATTAAAGCCTATCTAATAATCTTTTAGTTAAGATTATAGGTAATATTAGAAGGGTTAGTAAGAGATTAATAATAGGGTAAAGCTAGAGCTAATAGAGGGCCTAAGAATATTTTTTAGGTATATAGGTAATTTATTCCCTTTTTAGCTAAAATTTTCCTTTATATTACCTAAAGTTTCTCTAATAGCTAAGTTATATAATAAAGCCCTAGTATATAATATACTAAATTAGAAAAACACGCTAAATTAAAAAAACGCATTACTAATAACTATAGGTTATATTACTCCCTTACCTTTATCTTAAATAATATTTTCTAAGATTACCTTAAAAGCTTTATAATTAGCTTTATAATCTTACTTTATATACTATTTCTCTAAAGTATTATATTCACTATAAAATAGGGTTTCCTTTCTTAGGGTAAGAGGTAGCTAGGTAAAAGAAAATTAGCGCTAAAGTAAAGTAAGTATAACTTATCTAGCTTATAATAGTAAGAAGGCTAAAGGTTAAGGTTAAGATTTAGCCACTATTACCTTAGTCTTAGTATCTTTACTAAGTATAATTATTATAGTTATAATTATTAGCAGGGGCTTCTTTAAGGCTATTAAAGGTACTAGTACTATTATAATAGTATCTCTAGTAGCTATAGAGAATAATTTACTTATAAATTAATTTCTTAGCGCTTCCTTAGTATTTAATTTAGCTTTTCTTATAGCTAAAATAAATTATCCTTAGAAATTATAAGGATAGGGCTTTTATAAAGGTATAAGTTAAGGTATATAGTTAGAAAGTTATTAGGTTTAGGGATACTAGGTAACTTAAAATCTTAGGGTTATTATATTAGTTTAGGGAAATAGAGGGTAAAGCTATATATTAGGTCTTAGGGACACTAGATATAGTCTTAAAGGTATTATTATAATAAAGGCATAAGAGTCTATATCTTAGATCTGCTAGCTAAGTCTTATAAAGGTTATTAATTATTAATTATAATAATTACTAGTTTATTAGTATAAAGATATAGGACTTAGGCAGCGGTTAGTATTATTACTATATTATAGGCTTTTCCTAATAATAAATAATAGTATATTATATAATAATTATATAGTAGCTAATAAACTACTATATAGTCTTTAGTTAGTATATTATGCTTATAGAGGTAAAGCTATTTTAGTGTAAGGCCTTGTATAGGTAGCCACTAGCACTAGGGCCGTGCTAGTCACGTGATACCACACGTGATATTATTGCGAGTCCTTGGTGACAGATGCAATACTTATTAAGCCTTTTTATATAATCTTAATTATAATCTTAGACTTAGGTATTAGTTAGGTATATTCTAAAAGCACTATTAAAGCTAGTAGCCTTAGCTATAATTAACTAAGTCTATACTTATATATAGAGAAGCTACTAGTCCTTAATTATTAGGATATTATACTATAGACCTTCTAGAGCCTTATAAAAAGAGGCCTAGTTAGCCCCCTACTAATAGATAATCTACTATAGCTAGACTATTATATAGAATAATTTATATATATTATAGCTTAGGATATTATTTTTATTTAGCTTAGTAAGGGAATAGAGCGGCTTATTTATAATAGGTAGGAGCTAGTAAAAGTTACTAAGTAAAAGAATACTTTAACTATTAAAAGGCTTAAATAAAAAAGCAGAATATATCTAATAAAGGTATTTATTAATATTAGCTATTATATATAGGCTAATTATAGATTTTTTATTAATAATAAAATATCTTATCTTTTAGAGCTAGCCTTAGATTATAATAAGGTTAATATTGCCTAAGGGAGCTATACTATTTAGGCTTAACTAATTATTAACTAGTAGCTATAAAAGAGAATATAAAGTAACCCTATTAATTATATTAGCTATAATACTAGTTAAAGCGGAGCGAGATATAATATCCTGCTTTAGGATAAGCTTATTAAGCTTTAAAAAGATAGCCTAAATTAGGTATAACTTACTATAAAACACCTTAAAAGAATATAAATCACTAGGTAAGTTATACTATACTAAATCATATTTAATTTATAAATAACCTTAAGGTAAGTATTATAATAAGACTAAGGCTTAGATTATATAAGTTTAAGTAGCATAATCTAAGCTATAGATATACTTAGGCTAGATAACTTAGCCTTATATAACTATATACCTATCTAATATATAGTATTATAACTATCTTTCTTTTTAAATATATTAACTATAATATAAATTTTCTATAATAAAAATAAATAAAGAGCTTTATTTAGTATATACCTTATTATATATATTTTATTTTATCTTTATTAATAGGTTATTAAGGTAATTAGAGTAATTATTTATTTATACTTTTCCTTTTATATTTTTATTTATTTTTTATATTAATAATTAATATTCTTTTCTATTAATAGCTTTAATTAAAAAACTATTATTTTTTATTATAATTTTATTATAAAAAACCTATAATATTTTAATCTTATAGAACTACTTTTTACTCTAATTATTAGTTATAACTACTAATATTAGTATAAATAGTAAAGAATTCCCTATTATTTTACTTATCTTAGCTAATTTATAGCTAATTAATACCTTTATCTTAGTACCTAATAATAAATATTATTAATTATACCTTATTTATATATTCTATTAATATATAAAGAATTCTTTTTTAATAAGAATAAGCTTTAGTAAAAATTTACTTTTATTTTATAATATTTTTACTAATTATTTTTAATTTATTAATATAGCCTTAACCTTTAATAATATTACTTTTCCTTTAATTAAGCTAGAAAATAATAATAATAATATTACTATAAATAATACTCTTATATTACTAGCTTTATTTATCTTACCTATTACTTTAATAATAGCTCTTATTAGCTTATTAGTATTTTTAGTTAAAAAAAGTAATAACTTTTTTAACTTATTATTTAATAGTTTATCCCTTAATAATAATAATAATAGCCTTATACTACCTATAAGTCTATTCTCTTTCTCTAATCCTTTCCTAATATTAGTTCTATCTTTACTATTTATATATATTCTTTATAATATAAAAGGAATAAGTATATATAATTAATATAAATAATATTTATAAAGATTATATTATAACTTAAAGTTTAATACTTCCTTTAAATATTTAATAATAAAAGTATCTTTATTTATTAATTACTATTTAATAATAATAATCTAATATACCTATTACTTTAATAAAAAGAGGATATATAATTTAATAAGTTTATACCTTTTTTATTTAAAAATTATATCTAATTTACTAGGTCCTTATACTCTTATATAATAACTAAGATAATTTATCTTAGATCCTTTTATATATATATATTTTATATTAACTTAAGGTAAACCTATAAGGTTCTTATAGTTTTTCTTTTTATTAAAATATAATAGCTAACCTATCCTTTTTAAATATAATAACTCTTTTAGCTATTAATATAGCCCTTAGAAATTTAATAGGTAATTTTACCTTTATAATTACCCGCTATAGCTTAACCTAGTGTTTAAGTAGTATAAAGCGCTTATAAGGAATATATATTTTTTTTCTTTTTTTATTATAATATAGCTAACTTTTTAGTAAGACTATTTTATAAAATATTAGGATTTTATTACTTATTATTAGGATTTTTTATTAGTAAGTTTTTAACCTTTTTTATATAATATTATAAGTTTTTTATATCCTTTTTATTTAGTTTTTTCTAATATTTATTAAAAATATTACTATATTAAAGGCCTAGGCCTATTACCTAATTCCTTACTTAGTCTTTAAAGATAATAAATATAGTGCTTAGGTAGGTATTATTTTATATTTTTATAAAGAGCTTATAGTAGCTATTTTAGTAGATCTTTATAGCTAAGGCCCCTTTAATAAAAATAGGATTACTATCCTAACTCCTACCTAAGAGCTATTCTATTATAATATAATTATTAACTTTTTAATTAACTTAATAGTACTATAAAAATATATTTAGGTTTTTTATTTTTTTAGGTTTATTTTATTTATAATTATTTAGTAACTTATAATTTTTTTTACTTTATATTTAGTTTTTTCTTTTATTTATAAGAATTTAAAAATTACTTACTTTACTAAAATATTTTCTTTATAAACCTATTTATTATATTCTAATAGCTATCTAACCTATTTTATAAAAAAATACTTTTATTTTCTTTAAACTATTTAATTTTAGATTAATTATATTTCCTATTTATTTTCTACCTTATTTAAAGGTAATATTAAAAGTAAATTACTTATATTCTAATACTCTTAATTCTATAATTCTAATAGGCTTATATAAAATATATTATATATTATATTATATTATAATAATAATACTAAGTAATATACCTATTTTCTTACCTTTTATAATATTCTTAGTAGCCTAATATATTATAATATAAGCTTTTTAATTTTATATATAAATTAAAAATTCTTTATAAATAAAGCTATTAAATTATTAACTTAAAAAGATTAGTTTAAATAGTTTTTATTATAATATTTTACTTATCTTTTAGTTATAATAAGCTAATATTTTTTTAATTTTTTTTATACTTTTTATAGCTTTTTAATATATAATTCTATATCTAGGACCTTTTTTAAGGTAATATTATTCTTAATATTAATATAAAAATTAAGTAAATATCCTAATAATATATTAAATAAAGATATTTCTATTATAATACTTTATACTTTATTAGATATATATTATACTATTTATAAAAGTTTTAGCTAATTTTATAGATTTTTATTTATAAAATATTATAAATATTATTTAATTATTTAGTTTATTTTTTTTATTTAATTATTAGTTTATAGGTAAAATATAGTTAATAATTATTATTTAATTTTAAAATAAAAATAAAAAGAAAACTAAAATTTACTTATAAATAATAATCTTTTATTTATTATTATTCTCTTTAAACTATTAGTATATTAAAGTTTAATTTTATTATAAAAAAGCTTTATAAGCTTAACTATTATAATTATATATAATATAGGAAAATAAAATATAAATTTTATAAAATAATTTACTATAACTAAAATAATATTTACTATCTTTCTCTAAAAGTATACCTTTAATAGTCCTTTAATAAAGTCTATAGTAAATTCTTTTATAAAACTCTTAGAAATTAATAATAACTTAAGCTATTTAAATAACTTATAGCGCTTAACTATTTATCTTTAATAAATTTAATAGTTTTTAATATAATTTTTTATATTAAAATATATTCTTTTTTAAAAAAACTTTTAAATAAAAAGCACTTTTATTTTTCTTTTTTTAAAATAATTAGCTAATAGGTTATTATAATATAATTATAATAGCTTATTTTAAAGGTAATTTTCCTTTAATATTATAATTCTTTATTTAAATTATAATAAGTCCTTTATAATATTTTAATTTATATTTAATAAATACTCTTTTATTTACTTTATCTTAGAATTTATATTTTAACTATTTATAATAAACTAAAGTAATAGACTTTAAACTATTAAATTATAAAGATCTTCTTTTATTATTACTTCTTTAGCTTATTATCTTATAATAATTTAATAATAACCTAATATATTATTTATTTAAATTAATAAACCTTAAATATATATTAAAGTTATATATATTTTATAAGTAATTTTTATATAAATAAATATACCTTATAGTTTATTTATTAATTTAATAGAATATTCTAGATTAAATAATATTCTTATTTTATATTTTAGCCTTTTTAAAAGACTATTTACTAAGTTTAACCTTCTAAGGTAATACTTAATAATAAAGTTATATAATATAAAAAATATATATTATTATACTTATTAACTACTTAGTTTTACTTACTTTATAAAGCTTTATAAATTCTAATAATCTATAAGAATTTTTACTAGTTTACCTATACCTTTAATATAATATCTCTAATATTTAAATACTTTTACTATAGCTAATATTTCCTAGTCTAAGGTTCTATAGTTTAATTTAGCCTTATAAAATACTTATAATTAGAATATAATTAAATACTATTTCCTTTTTTTATTAAGTTAGAATAAAATAGCTACTAATATAAACTTTAATATATTTATTTTAATTTATATTAGTTTATTTAGCTTATAATATTAAAGTAAAGATATATATTAAAAAGTATTAATTAGGCTATAAAATATATACTTTTCTTTATCCTTAAAAGTAACTAATCTTAGCTTTTTTTTATTAGTTATTCCTTTTAAAAGTTTATATAATAGTCTTACTATACTTATATATCTTATAATAAACCTTTAATAAAAATTATAAAATCTAAGAAATATTTAGATCTTTTAATAGGTTATTAGTTCTTTTTAATTATAAATTACTTTAATTTAACTTAGATTTATTTTTAATTTTTTATTAAAAATAATAAATTCTAAGAATATAACTTTATATTTAAAAAATAAATATTTATTTAGTTAGGTAAAAAGTTTAGCTTTTTATAGTTTTTATAAAACTTATTATATATAATTTATATATATCTTTTAGTTATTAAAAAAAACTAATATATTATTTAAATAGGTAATATATATTATATTAAATAGGTTTCTTAATATAAGATAAATATAATTTTAAAAAGTTATTAAAGCATTTATAAGTCCTATTAGTAAAACTATAAATTTATAATAACTATATTATATTTAAAAAGCTATTTTTTATTTATTTTTACTCTTAAGTTATATATAATAATATATATCTTTAATATTAATTTTAATAAACTATTAATATTCTTATATTTAATCTATTAATTCTAAAATTAATAATAATAAATATTAATTCTTAATAGTAATTTTATTTAACTCTTAATAGTTAATAATAAATTATAAACTTCTATTTTTCTTTAATATAAATAAAATTAATATATTTATAAGACTTTTAGAAAGGTATATATATTTATTTATAAGGTTTTTTTTAAAATATTACTATAAGGTAATTAACTTAGCTAAAGATAATAAATAAATTAGTTTATAAAAAGAAACTCCTCCTTTAATTAACTTAATTAAGTAATCTATACCTTTAATATAGGGTAAAATTTAAGAATTTTTTATAAAAAAGATATTATTAAACTTAGCTAATTTATATAATTAACCTTATTTATTTATAGCTATAATAATAATATTATCTTTATTAAGAAATAAAATTAGGTCTAGATTAATAATAATTACTAAAATTATTATAAATAATTTATACTCCTTTTTAAATTATAACTCTAAAATAATCTTTACTTTAGTAAAATCTTATTTAAACTATTAACTTTAATTATATAAATATAAATAAATTAATTTATTATTTATTATAGCTATTAAAAGTAAAATTAAACTTATATATAAATCTTACTTAATTTTAATATATTTTCTTAAAATTATTTAAATAATACCTTATAAATCTATTAATCTAAGGAGCATTTCCTATATTCTAAATATCTATAAATCTTAATTTAAAATATTATAAAAATATAATAAATTTTTATTAATTTTTTTAAGATTTTATTATTTTATAAAATTAATACTAATTATATTAATCTTTATATTACTATTAAAATTAGCTTTTATAGTAATTTTATAAATATAAAGTAATATAACTAAAATAAAGAAATAAAAGGTAACCTTAAAAAACTAAGCTAAGCTAGGGGATTTTAGCTTAACTTCTTAGATTTTCCCTTTATTTCCTTTATTTTCTTTTATAAATAATAATTCTTAAGATATATCTTACTTTAATATAAAAAACACTTAAGGACTTAACTATTATTTCTAGTTAGGTTATGATTACCCTATGACTCCCTTTTCTTACTATTAGACTTTTTTTGTCCTAAGGATAAAGCCTTAGAAACTATAAAACACCTTAAAAGAATATAAATCACTAGGTAAGTTATACTGCACTAAATCATATTTAATTCGCAAGTAACCTTAAAGTAAGTATTATAATAAAACTAAGGCTTAGATTATATAAGTTTAAGTAGCGTAACCTAAGCCATAGATATACCTAGGCTAGATGACTTAGCCTTACATAACCACGCACCTATCTGGTGTGCGGCGTCACACTTACCTATACTACTAAAACTATTAACTTAAATGCAAAGAGGCTTAAAAGGGCTCTTAGGATTAGTAAGGGACTAATAAAGATAATTAATAAAAAGGTTATATATTAACTACTGCTTAGAATTTAGGCAATTAATATCCTTATTAGATATATATTTCTTTACTAATATAACTATTAGCCACTTAATATCTTTCTAATACTAGTAAGCCTTAAGAAAATTTAGATAATAGTTAATATAGCTATTCTAATTATATACTATATTAACTAATCTATTACTAAGAAGGTTAATCTCCTTTATATTAAGATTACTAAGAGAATATAGCTAAGCTATATCTTACTACTTATTAAGCTATAGCTAGTCCTCCTAAGGCTAGGCCTTATACTTATCCTTAGCGTTTAATAGGATTTTAAAATAATAGTTATCTAGGTAATAATAATATTTATAATAATACTTAAATACTATAGTAAATAACTTAAAAGATATCCTATCTAATATATTTAACTCTTTAAGGGTATAGTAATAGTAATAAAGTATTAACTAAATATAGTAATAGTTATTATACTAATCTAATTATAGATCTAATAGATACTATAGAAAATAGCTTAGTATATATAGTTTGCCTTAAGTAAAGCGAATCTATAGGTTCTAAGTAATATTAATATAGGTAAGGAAGTTAAAATATATTAGATCCTTTTACTTAGGATTTTAGGCTAGGTATTTTATATACTATAAATAAATAACTTAAATAGTATCTTCCTTAATAACCTTATTATAAATATATATCTTATAAGGTTAATAATCTATAATAACTATTACTTATATTACCTTAATAAATAAAAGATCTAATAAAAGATAATAAATCTTTATTACTAATTAGTCTCTTTTAGTCCTAAGCTTATTTATAAATTTAGCTATAAAGCTCTTAAGTAAGTATTTACTATTAATATAAAGAAAAATGCCCTTTATAATATCCTAATATACTATACTTTTAATCTTATACTTACTTATATACTTAATAATATAGTTAATAACTGCCTAGCTATTAATATAAGGACTAATATTATAGTTAGCCTTTTAGCTAAAGGCTATAAGGTAATTATAACTATTAAAGAAGGAGTTATTCTAAGCTCTATTAAATATCTAATATATTAGGTTAAAGTTATAAGTTATAATAGCTAATTTATAAAGAAACCTTAAATAGTAGAACCTATATATATATATTAAAAACTATTATAATATAAAGGAAGAAAGTATAACCTATAAAAGAGCTCCTTAAAGAAATAGCTATTAAGTAAATAACGCTTTCTTTTATAATAAGCCTTAGTATATTTATATTTCTATATATAGTTTATAATATTTAAAAGGTCCCTAAAGGTAGTAATAAGGTTAATAAAGAGTATAAGGGGATTGCCTTTAAAGGAGATAATAATGCTAGGCTTTAGGTTAATAGTAGTAATAATATTATACTAATAGGTCTTAAAATCCCTATAAAGATTAGTATTCTTTAGATTAAAAGGAGGACTACCCTTAAACTAAAAGAGATTATAAATATATATACTTTTATAAGCCTACTATTTATATTAAAGCTAATACTTATAAATCCTATACTTAGGCTTTAAGACTATATTAAAGAAGGTCTTAAACTAATACTAAAAATAATATACTATAATATAGGGGTTATTCTAAAGGTTAAATAAGGTAATTTATATATAGATATAGGAATTACCTAAGATCTATTTATTATATTAAAGTATATATTATTAAAGGCTTTACTAATAAATATTAGTAGTAAAGAATATTAGAAAGGCACTTAGGTACCCTAATATATAAATTATAGCCTTAAGATATCTTTGCTTAGTGCCTTAATATAGCTATAATCCTTATATTATACTTAAGTAATATATAATTAACTATATTAAAGTCTAAGCCTCCTTATTATTTTTATCCTAGAATATTATATAAAGCTCTTAAATATTAAGGGCTTAATTCTTCTTTTAGCTAAGTCTCTTAATAAAGAAGCTACTATAAGAGTTAACTAACTGCCTTATTAATATATAAAAGGTATATATTAAAAACGCAAATACCTTATAAATTATCTATTATACTATTTTATTATAAAATTAATATAAGTATTATACTTAATAGGTCTAATATAAAGATAGATAAAGTTAGCTTTACCTTTAAAATAAAGTATAAAAAAAGTAAAAAAAAAGAAGGCCTAAAATCTATTAAACTTATTAATTAGTATAAATTAAACCCTTAGTATCTAGATATATAATTATAATTGCTAAAAGGGATTTATTTTCTATAATAGTAAAATAGGATCTAAGTTATTAGTAGCAAATTCCTCTAAAAAAGCCTATAGCTAATCTATATTATCCTAGCCCTAGATTAAATTAGGTATTATAGCTCTATTATAATTATTCTTATTAAGTAGGTCTTTAAAGACACTTTCCTTAATAATAATAGTACTATATTCCTTTATAATAATCTAATTAATAATAATATTATTAACTAATAACTAATTTAGTTAATATATATTAATCTTAATATTTCTATAATTAGAATAATTAGCTTAAAGAAAGTAAAGCTATTAAGATATTACTTACTATTATATTTAAAAGATATATTAGAATTATTTTATTATATAAGGCTATATTATTTTATTAATAGGCTTTAGAATAATAATATTAAGGTTAAAGGGTAAAAGGGAAAGTTATAAATAAACTATACCTATTTTTTAAAAAAAATTAATAATATATCTATAGTATTTATATTACTAACCCTAATACTAAAAAACTTAAATCTATATATAAATATAAATAATTAATATCTCCTTAATTTATATAAAAATAAGTAAATAATTAGAGATATTATTAAAATTAAAGGCATTTTTATTAAAAAAGTAATAAAGCTCCTTACTAATATTAATATTAGAATTATTCTTATAATACTTATAATAAATATTATTATATAGCTATATATTAAACTATCTTATTTTATATTAATAGTAGTACTTTATAAGGTCTAAGTTAAGATATAATTATTACTTTCTAAGAAGCCTTTAGTTACTTATAAAAAAAGCTAGGCTAAAAAGATTAGTACTAAGGGAAATAGGAGTCTTTAAAGATAAGGTAAAAGGTATAGATAATATAAAAGCTTAAGAAGCTTAGTTTAGTAGTAAGGTAAGGATATCTTTATTAGTAAAAGCTTAACTAAAGATATTTATAGTTAATATAAATAGTAATAGCTATACTTAATTATTAATATTATTAATAATAAAAGATAAAGATAAAGATAAAGATAAAAGAGCCTTATTTAAAAAGAAGATTAGTAAAAGAAAATAATAATAATATTATTAAGTAAGAATTAGTATTATACCTTTATAAATTAATAATTAAAATATTAATTAAAATATATTAGTAAATACCCTCTAAGATTATAATTAAAGATACTAAAGAGGCTAAAAAGATTAAAAAGATAGAAAAGGCTAAGGAGATAAAGAAGGAGAAAAATACTAAAAAGGTTAAAGAGATTAAAAAGATAAAAAATATAAAAAAGGCTAAGAAAATAAAAATAAAAATAATAACTATAAAGCTTATTACTACTATTACTACTCCTAATAATTATAACTTAGCTAAACACTTAATAAAAAATTTTTTATATAATAGATATAATAATTTACTATTAATAGTTAAGTTTTAATTAGGCAAGCTATACTATAAATCTAATAAATAAAAAAGCTCTCTTTAAAAGCTTTAAAGGCTTTAAGGATAAGGGCTTTAAGCCTTAGAGTTAAATACTATATTTTATACTTAGCTCTTAGGAGAAGTTAGGATATTATTAGTATTTATAAAGGCTACTTACTAATATAACGCTAGATATAATAAAGCCTTTAAATTTATAAAACCTTTCTATAAGTATTAGTATACCCTAGGCTATAATCTAGATTAATACTATAATAAAAGAATTAAGGACTATACTAAGGAATAAAGGTTAGCTAAAGAGCTAGAGTTAGGAGAGTAGGAGATATTAGTAATAAAGCAGGCTATTAGATTATTAGGCATTATCTTTAAAGATAGGTTAGTATAATAATAAAAAGAAAAGAAAGATAAAGATAAAAGAGAATTAAACTATAATAGCTTATTATTATTAGTAAAAAAGGCATTTAATAATATATATATTAGGTTAATATAAATAAATAAATTAATTAAAAGGCTTAATCTCTTTATAGTTTTAGTATACCTTAAAGCCTTAAACTACTAGTAAAAGGGGCAGCGATATATTTTCTATCTTAATAGCCCTAAGGTAGATATTATTATTATTATTATTATTATTATTATTATTATTATTATTATTATTATTATTATTATTATTATTATTATTATTATTATTATTATTATTATTATTATTAAAGTTAGATTAATATAGGTATCTTTATAATAATAAAGAAGGTTACTATTATATAAAAAGGACTTTCTTTATTAATATTATAAAGTATTAAGCGTAATAATTAAAAGGGTTAATAATACTATTATAGCCTTATTACTTTTACACTTTTTATAATATCTTTAATTTAACTAATTACTATATAAGTTAAAAACTCTATTCTAAATCTAGCTAATCTCTATACACTATTTATAAGGTAGTAAATCCTATAATAGCCTAAGCCTATCCCCCCCCCTCTTAACTATTTAAAAGAAGCAAAGCTTAGCTCTATATAATCCCCTAAACGCTATATATTTAGATTTGAATGTTCGCGGATATCTTAGCAAAGCCTTTAGCTTTGCTTGATCAGCAGCTCATTTTCGCAGCAGAACGCGCTCGTTCTGGAGCTTGGACCAAGTCTCCAGTACTTCTGACCGGCCATTCCCGTAAATAGAAGGCGGTCTAGATGAGACTAGTCCGGATTTAGAAAGGAATTTCTGCCGCCACCTCGAAACGGAAGCAGCGACCCATCCAAGGTCGAGACCTCGAGCATCACCAACTTCAATTCGACTGGAGCTTCAACTTCATCCTCGACTTCACGACTTCAAATTGATCCTCGATCAGCCACAGCTCGACTCGCAGCAGCCAACAAGGGGCTCCATCCTCCTCTGCAGAATGCTTTCCTAGGCCCTGCCCGCATCCGCCCCCCCCCCTGACATCCGACCCCGATTCCCATGTCTCGAAATGCCAGAGCGATCCCGTCAGCTCCTCGGAGGGGACCGCAATGGTCTCACCTCCGGCGGTCGAGCGCCATCCACTCCGACCGCGCATCCATCGCCTCGCACACCTCGATGGGCACCCAGTCGACGCACTCCACCGTGAAGAACGAGAAGCCGCGCAAGGCCGAGCGATTCTGTTCCGTCAACGTCTTCGAGACCATCGCCAAGGATGAGGTGCTGCTCAACCTGGACCTCCTCGGAGACGACGTCAAGCCCGGCACGCTCATGTCCATCGCCGTCCTCAAGGGCGAGAGCATGCGGCAGGCCGGCGGCCACGGGAGCATCAGCAAGCAGCTCGCCGACCAGAGCGAGGCCGCCAGGATCCTCAACATCGGATACGATGGCCCGGATGCGCTCGGCCACCGCTACATCTTCGTCGCCAAGGACATGCCCAAGGAGATGAAGCAGCGCCTGCCCGACGCCGAGGTCAACGTCATCAAGCACATCGCGTCCGCGTTCGGGATGAAGAAGGGCTCCGTCGTGCTGCTGGCGCCCGTCGACAGCGAGCACCCCGCCACCGAGGCCACCCACGTCGAGATGACCTTCAAGGACCAGTACCTCTCGCGCGCCGACATGTGGAGGCTCGCGGTCGGCGAGCTCACGGGGAGGACCATCTACAAGGGCCAGTACATCCTCTCCATGGGCACCATCAGGGCCCAGGTCACCGCCGTCTTCGCCAACGGGCGCAACGTGCACTCCGCCTTCTTCGGCCGGGAGACGAGGCCCATCTTCCGCAGCGAGTCGGCCCGTTACATCATCTTCATCCAGATGGCTCGCGAGATGTGGGACTTCGACTCGGAAAGCACCGGGGAAATCATGTTCAACAAGGTCGTCAACGGCTTTCTCCCGGCCCTGTTCAAGCGGTGGGCCCTTCTGAAGGTGAAGCACCTGGTCACCATCGTGCTGTTTGCGCGCGTCGAGTACGACACCGGCCTCACCAGCGAATTGGATCTGAGCTCCCTCCCCTCCGACTACTACACCGGCACGCAATCCTACGGAAACAAGCGCCCCTACAAGGACTTCTACCAGACAGTGGTCAGCGAAATGGCGAGCGGGGAGTGGACCAAGATCCTCTACCAGATCAAGAGGCAGCTCAACTATTTCCGGAGGGACATCAATCTGTTCCACCAGACGGCGTATCACGCCGCCGGGTATACCGAGGAGGAGGGCGCTCCTCGCGACGACCCGCTGAACCGGATCAAGGCCGAATCGTCATACGCCACACACGGCAATGTCCTCGAAGCCATCAATCTTGCCTGCGCGCAGTACTCACACGACTACATCGACCGAGATCTTACGAGGACTGGCATCTCCATTGCAATCATCACTCCCGGCACTGGAATCTTCGAGGTGGACTATGAGGTGCTGAGACGCACGACAGAGTCGCTGGTGGGAAACGGCATCGGCATCGACCTGATCTGCATGCCGCGAATGCCGCTGCACTCGGTCCCGCTCTTCAAGTATCGAAACCCGCAGTATCTTGGGGACGGGCCGCACCACCACGGCCACCAGAACCATGCATTCTCCCTGTCATTCCACAGTCGCGACAGCACGCCGAACCAGCCCACGCCCGTCATCGGAAGCTATCAGTCGATTCCGGATTCCTTCTCCCCGTCCAAGACGAAAGACTCGGTCCGCCGCGGCGAGCCTCCGGCACCCCTGAGCCCGCGAGATGAGTGGTGCTACGTGCTGCCGCAGTGGCTTCACGTCTCGTTCTGGACGGGCACGTCCAACGAGGCTTTGTCCTACGCCGGCATCGCTCTCTCTGTATCGAATAAGGTCGAGGAGCAGAATGATGAGGAGGAATTCCGGGTGCGCTGCAGGATGTACGATCTGCAGATGAGAAGCATCATGGATACCAATGAGATCGAGACCTGTCCGCTATCCTCAGACCCTCATTACCTACCAAAGCCCTCCGAGAACGGAAATTTCCCGAAGAGACGCCAGGAATCCGTATCAGACGCGTTGTACACTCCAGCGAGCCGAGTCCCCGATGGGTTGTCCGACTACGTGTATGGGTTCCAGAAGTTCCAGCCAGAGAGGCTCGCCCGGCCGGGAGGGGACTCCCTATGGAAACAGCTCCTGGAGTTTGACGAATCGAGGGCCAAACTCCCACACCACAAGCGTCGCCATCACGGCCCGAGGCCGACCGCCGAGCTGGACGACGTCAGCAGAAGATCGCATGGAGATGATCAAGCTGTGCTGGGATCATCCCTGCCAGAGAGAAAGCTTGCGAGGCATGTCCCGTCCTCCAGGAAGCTGTCCATGACCCATGCCGAGATCGATAAGCCGGCCATCTCGACAATGAGGCAGCTGCCGGAGCTCCCGGTGCCTCCCATCGCCAAGAAAAGCTCCTTCACGAAGCAGCCAAAGAGCACGAAGCAGATCAGCCTGGGCCTGCGGGGCTTTGGCGTTGCGGCACCCACAGTCGCGGCAGCCGAGATCAAGGCAGAGACTGTCAATGCCTCCGTTGTTTCCGCCACCACACCTTCGCGGCACTCCACGTCGAGGCCTTCGACCTCCCGGCCCACGACGTCGCGGCATCCGTCGCTCATCGGGTCCGCAACTCCCCAGGCTATCAGGAGCCCATCGTCGCCTACGGGGCGCAGGCTCGGGTTCGGGGCGTCTGATTCCGCGCTGGACGTGTTGCCCTCCACCCCAAGCATCCCAATCATCAGCAAATTTGACAGCTCGAGTCGTCAAGATTCCTCGGCAAACCATTTCAACTATCAACAGCCAAACGTGCCTTCGATGTTCAGTCCCCGGGGCGAGCGGTACGAAGAGGAACGGGATATCCGATACTCAGATGCCCTACGCGCGGAGGATCAGAAAGTGCGGTTGAGTAAGCTGCGAGCCGGCGTCATCTCGGAGCTTCCCCAGACACTCTCGCCGACAACAGCCATCAGCCCGTGGCTGACCCTGCTGAACCCGTCGAATCCGGACAGCCGCCCAGTAGATGACACGCTTCTTTATAGCCGCTGGCAGCATGTCTTTCCCCGAACTTCTGAGATCAAGAGGCAGAAGTGGAAGGCCTTGTGTATCCCTGCCTCGGTACCCCTGACGACGGAGTATTTCCCAACGGAGACACAGTTCGATACTGAGTACCAAAGACATCCGTACACCATTGATCAGAATGCCGATGACGAGCTAAGCGAGGAGCCCAAGTCTCGCATGGACTTCATCAAGGAGCTGATTGGCCTGCGCTTCTCTCAGGGGTTTCAGGTCGTCGTCGGGCCAGCAGTCGCCAGGGCCTTCGGGCAGAAGATGATCAAGCTTGCCGATGTCTTCTCCCGGGACCAGGCGCTCGAGGACGGCACCAGCATCTTCATGTCCGCCGGCAATACCATCCACCAGCTCTCCTGCGTCAACGGCACGGAAGTTGAGATCAACATCTATGCGCGGAAGCCGACCGCCGAATCGGCCCTAGCCTCCCAGAGCAGCTCCATCTACAAGCCCGCCATCCGGACTCTGCTGGAATCGGGCTACGAGAATCGGCGCATAGAGATGCTGACGCCGAAAACGGACAGAAACTGGAACATGATCGACTCATACGTCGCCGGCCATCACGACGAGCTCAGCGACAGCCTGCGTTTCTGGAGAGCCCGATTCGTCCTCATTCCCCTGACGGCGCGCAACCCGGCGGCGAGGAAGACGCAGAATGGCCTCTACCCCGAGGAGATCAGGCTCGAGGGCATCAAGAAGCTGGCTCAGTCGTGGCAGAAGAATCAGTGGGTTCCCTCTTCAGAGCGACGCTTCCAGTCGTCCAGAGAGCGTCGACAGGCGGATCGCAGCCCGCTCAACATCGTGTACAAGACAGAGGATCCCTCGGTCGTCATCGCCGCCGAGTTGGAGACGCTGCCGCTCTTCGACGGGCTCGATGGCGCAAACAAGAAGACGCAGCTGCTGTTGAGAAAAGAGCGATTTGTCAAGTCCAACTTCAGCCTGGCCGCCCTGGCCGATGCTATCCAGCAGCCCGTGGAGAACGGAGGAGTTCAGCTGCGGAATCGCCGTTGGCATCTTCGGCTCCACTCCAACTCGTTTGTCGGATCGGACATGACGACGTGGCTGCTCGAAAACTTTGACGATCTGGAGACTCGCGAGGATGCCGAGGAGCTGGGGAACGCGCTGATGGTGATGGAGGACGGCAAGGGCAAGGACAAAGACGGCGCCGAGAGGACCAAGGGGCTCTTCGTGCACGTCGAGAAACGGCACCGCTTCCGAGACGGCAACTACTTCTACCAGATCGCCCCCGAGTTCGTCAAGTCGCAGAGCAGCTGGTTTAGCGGCAAGCGCCGAGAGGCGTCGATTCCGCCAACGCCGCTCTCTGAGAATGGAAGCCGCGGATCCGGCCGCTCGCGGCCGACCTCGATCAACGACGAGCATTCGCCGGCGTCACTCACCTCCACGCCCACGCTATCGGCGACGTGGGCGACGAAGAGCCGCCAGAAGGTGGTCCTGAGCAAGATGATCAAGTACGACGTGGATCCCCGCAAGAGGTCTTCCCGGCCGGAGCGAATCGACCTGCACTACGATCGCCTGCACAATCCGGACAACTGCTACCACATCCGGCTCGACTGGATGAACGCCACCGCCAAGCTGGTCGAGGACGCGGTCGAGAGCTGGGAGCGCGAGGCGAGCCAGTACGGCCTCCGCCTCGTCGAGGTCCCCATCAACGAGGCCCGCACCATCACCGAGGTCAACTCGTTCCGAAAGCCGCACCTGATCAAGCTGTCCCTCCAGCCGCCCGAGCAGCAACCGGAGACGTACTACTCTGTGCCTCAGAAGCACTACTATCACAAGGCCATCCTGCGCCACTTCGACTTCGTGCTCGACGTGGAAGCCGCGTCCAATTTCCCCAGCAACGTGGACGTGAGCTACTCGTGGGGGAAGCCCGAGTACAAGCTCACCCAGTTCATCCACCGCAGCGGCGTCGTTCTCGCGCAGATCACGGAGGAGGGGGATTTCATCTTCCTCGCCAACCGCATGTACGGCGTGCGCTCGGCCGCGATGCGGGAGAAGGAGCTGCGGAACCACGGCGCGCCCGTCCTGATCGAGCCCGGCCAGCCGGACCGCGCCAGCTCGCGCCTCGGCAACCTCGGCGGCGGGCCGTTCGCCTTGGGCCTCTCCGAGTCGGCGTCCGTCGCGTCCCCGATCTCGAACGCCTCGTACCACCGCGACCCCGGGCACCCCCACCACGCGCACGCGCCGCACCACCCGCCACACCACCCGCCGCACCTCCTCCACCACCACACGCTCACCGGGGGCGCGCTGTCCCCGCCGACGATGAAGCCCGCGTACATGGCCGACAGCCCCGTCGTGCGGCCCCACCCGCGCTCGCCCACGCCGGGCGGCGGCTCCGGCGGCGGCAACCAGTACGAGCCGGACGCGCTCAAGGACGGCCTCGAGGCGTTCTGCAGCAACACGGCCCAGCTCGAGGCCTTCTACAAGGAGGTGCTCGAGAAAGGCCAGAAGACGGTCGGCACGCCGGCCACCGCCCCCGCGGCGGGCTTCCCGACGACGGCGGGGCTGGACCCCGTGCCGGAGGCGAGCATCCCCTCGCTGGGCCTACCTCCGGGCGTGCTCAGCGCGGGAGACGGGCTCGGGCCCGTCGCGAACCTACGCATCGGCAGCCCCATGGTGTTCCTGAGGAGAGGCAGCGTGCAGTACGACGGCCTCGGCTTGGGGTCTGGCAAGAAGTAAGAAGTGAGGCGCATGGGTACTATATTGCCCTTCCCCCCCCCCCTCCGGACTGTATCATCTACGTGTAACTTATCATGGTTCTCATTACACCTCGGCGTTTGGGTCTTCTCGGGCTCTTTTCTTAAAAAGTTAGGCGACAAACCACCAATTGATGTTCATCTGATTCTGCAGCCCTCGCGCCCAGCAGCTTAGGACTCGTGATCAGCCCAGAGGTCCCAGAAATAGCGCCCCCGTGAATTAACACCTGTGTACTCCGTACTGCTATACCTGTATGTACTCCGTACGAGTCATAAGGCCGGGTAAAAAAAAATGGAAAATGGAAGAAGAACAAGAGATTTCGAGGGCCAAAAAAAGAAAACAGGGACATACAACAGCCGGTGTTCGCTGGTGGTCACCCACCCAACTACTAATCTGCCGGTCAGTGGCTTGTCTATGGGGGAGCGGACGGGACCCCGAATTCTCCACTGCCTGTGGTCGTATGTGGTAGATGGGGGATGATTCCATGCTTAAGTAGGTATGGGGCGTGTAGATATCGTCTGGACTCAAGGGATTGATTTCTGTGTGATTCATGAAAATGCCAGGGGAAAAAACAGACCGTCCATGCGTTTGCTGGACTACGCCGAGATGATTCTATTATACGAGCGTCTAGTAGTATTGAGAAGCCGACATGTTTACACAGATCAAAAAAAAAATATGCCGCAAGAAAGACCAAAGCTATGAAAAGGCGCAATCTCCAGCGCCCCAGAGAGAGAGAGAGAGAGAGAGAGAAATAAAAGAAAAAAAAAAAAAAAAAGAAGACGTCTGGTCCCTTTACGATACCGTAATCGTATCTTGGTTCGGATACCCTGCATGAGTAGTAGAGTCAGCTTATGTACATTGATCAATGTCTCTTGTGTTTTTCTTTTCTTTTTTTTTTCGGGAAGCTATTTTTGGTCACAACTGCGTGTGGAGAAAAAGGATGAGAGAGGGTAGGGTTGACGTTTGACTCACAGATTGCGCAGACGGCAATGATGGCGTAGAGACAGATGAGCAGCCAGCCCTCGAGCCAGTGGCTCTTCCCGTCCCCGATGAGGTAGTTGACGAGCAGCACGGCGACGAACATGACGGCGACCTGGAAGGTGTCGAAGCTCAGGTTCATCTCCTCATTGCCCATGCCCCACCCGATGACGACGAGCAGCGGGATGAGGAAGAGCGCGACCTGCATGCTCGAGCCGACGGCGACGCCAATCGCCAGGTCCATCTTGTCCTTGATGGCGACGGTGACCGCGGTCGCGTGCTCGGCCGCGTTGCCGACAATGGGGAGCAGGATCAGCCCGACGAACTCCTCGGACAGCCCGCCGTTCTGGGTGATGGCGTCGATGGAGTCGACCATGAACTCGGCACACAGGGCGATGATGACGGTGGACAGGGCGAGCGTGGCGATGGCGACCCAGAAGTGCAGCTGGGGGTCCTCCTCGCCGTCGTCGTCGTCTGCGTCGGCGTCGTCGTGGTCGTGGTCGTGGTCGTTGTGGTTCGCGGCGGCGTGCGCGACGCCCTGCGGGTTCATGAAGCGCGCGGCGTCGTCCTCGGCGGAGATGAGCGGGCGGCCCATCATGATGCCCGGCTGGGCGAGGCCCTGGCGCAGCGTCATGGTGGTGCGGGCGGCGGTGGTGGAGAAGGAGGAGGAGCCGGTGCTCCATGGCTTCGCGGGGACCTTCTGGGACTCCTCGCTGAAGACCTCCTGGTGGGTCTTGAGCTGGAAGAAGAGGTAGGCGGCGTAGACGACGAGGAGGATGATGGCGGTCCCGCGGGAGAGCTTGGCGACCTTCCCGACGGGCGTGTTGGCGGCGTTGTCGAAGACGGTGGGGACGATGACGGAGGCGGTGGCGAGGGCGAGCATGGAGGCGGCGGTCTGGGCGACGACGGTGTTGAAGTGCTGCTCGCGGCGGCGGAGGCCGCCGAAGAAGAAGCAGCAGCCCATGACGAGCAGGAGGTTGGAGAGGATGGAGCCGATGAGGGACGTCTGGACGATGGCGACCTTGCCGTCGGCGAGGGCGATGATGGCGACGATGAGCTCGACGGCGTTGCCAAAGGTCGCGTTGAGCAGGCCGCCGAGGGTCTCGCCCGTGCGCAGCGCAATCTCCTCGGTGGCGAAGCCGAGCATCGCGGCGAGCGGGATGATGGCGATGAAGTTGACGACGAAGACGGCGACGCGACTGACCTGGGGGATGTAGTTGAGGGCGATGCCGACGGGCGCGGCGACGATCAGCAGGTTGATCCAGGAGCTGAGCAGGGTGCGCTGGATCTGGTTGGCGACGGTGAAGGGCTCCTTGGGCTGGAGGTGGCGGATGAGGCCCGTCTTGGCCGGCTTTTCCTCCTTTTTACCGCCGCCGCCGCCACCGCCGCCGCCGCCGCCGCCGCCGCCATTGTTATTGTTGCTGTTGCTGTTGCTACTGCTGGCGCCATCGTGGTCCTGGTCCCGGTCTTTGTGGCCCCCGGAGAAAGACACATCCTCGTCGGGCCTCCTCTTTCGCAGGAACGTGTCGCTGTCGGCGGCGGACTGGGTGGTGAACGGCCGGTCGCTGTCGACGGGGGTGGGCAGGGGTTGGAGGCTCTTGCCGGAGGTGGCAGAGATCGGGAGCGAGTCGGCGGCGGCGGCGGTGGCGGCGGCGGTGGAGCCGGCGACGGGAGAGGTGGAGGTGAAGGTGAGGAGGCCGCTGTCGGTGTGAGGGTTGGTGTTGGTGTCAGTGTTGATGTTGATGTTCGGGTTGAAGTTGGTGGTACCGGTGGCGGCGGTGGTGGTGGTGGTGGTGATGCCGGGTGTGACGGCGGCGGACTGGTTGGGGATGCTCGTGTAACCGGCCGGGACGGGGGGCGCGCTGGCGAAGGTCGTCAAGGCGACGCCGGAGTTGATTCTTCCTCTGCCGCCAGCCTCGAGGCTTGGGGCGTCCCATGTCTCTGCGCGCTTCTCTGAGGCGCGCTCAGGGCGCCAGACGTGTCGGAAGAGGTTCCATGTCTGGTCGTTGCTTTGTCGGCTGAGGGAGTGCGCCTGGCGCTTGATGCTGAAGTGGTTGACTAGGTTGGTTAGCACTCGGCGGCGTCTGCGGGGGTTTGTCTCGTCCGACGACATTCGAGCTGCAAGGAGGAGCGGGAAAGGCTCCGAGGGAAGCGAGGCACCACGGAAGTCGGAAGCGCCAGCACCATCAGGGAAGAGACCGGAGGCATGTAGGTACGGAGTAAAAAAAAAAAAAAAAAATAAGAAATAATTAAATAAAAAAAAGGGGGGGGGGGATGTTGTGGGTGGGTGACACGGGGGCCGAGAAACAGGGTTCTTCGTCGTCTGTCTGTCTGTCTGTCTTCTTCAATGGATGGATGGATGGATGGATGGAAGATGATGGATGGATGGATGTTAGAGGAGGAGGGTGAGGGCGGCTCTCGGGCCGACGGCTACCGCAGCTCGTGTCGTCGCTGAAGCTGATCCTGTCGCGGGAGCGTCGACGAGGAACATTGGGCGGCGAGCTAGGCAGTTGGTGGAAGAGGAAAAGCACGAGTTGCGTGGGCCCGTGTCTGTCTGTATGTATGTATGTATGGATGGATGGATGGATTGAGGTTTGGAGGTATGGAGGTATGGAGGTTTGGATGTGGGTACTATGTAAGACTGCAGCGCGGAAAGCAAATGCCTCAATGTCCGAGGACGGACGACACTAGAGAAGGGGCAAAAAGCAAACAGCAGCAGCAGAAGAAGAAGAAGAAGAAGAAGAAGAGGAAGAGGCTGAAAGATCCCAAAGGGAATGGAAGGGAAAGACGAATAGTAGTGGTAATGATAATAATAGGTAATAAGCGGAAGTGTATCAGTACTACTCCACTCCGTGCCTGGTACAGGTAGTAGCAGGAAGAAGGGGGGAGAGTAGTATGTAGAAAAGAACAGGGAAGAGGGAGAAAAAGAAGGTGTAGACACAGACAGGCTGGTGCTGGAGTGCTGGAGCGCTGGAGCGCTGGAGAGGGAGTGAGAGAGTGAGAGCGAGCGAGCGAAAACGTGGAAGCCGAGCATATACAGGATAGCATTGGCATCCAGTGGCATGGGGGTCCTTGATTGACGGGAAAACGCGCGAGTCGAACGCGGGTGAGAAATGCCCAGAGTTTCAGAGGCGCCTGTGCCCCCCCCCCCCCCCCCCCCCCCCCCCC
>NQYQ01000001.1:2510469-2522426 GCA_003055925.1 Escovopsis sp. Ae720 | reverse complement strand
GAGGTGAAAAGGGGAAGAGGTGGGAAAAGGTGAAGGTAATGAGGAAAAAAATGGTAGTAGTACCGATAGAAGAGATTCCGTGGACAAAGCAGCAATCCATTCCATAACGCCGCCCATGTCGGGCTCTAGGAGTCCTGGCTCCTCCTTGTTCCCATTGATCCATCATAATTCGATCCCTCCTCGGCATCCATCAATGCTTGCCGCCCAAACCGAGAATAAGGAAAAAGAGAAAAAAAAGAAAGAGAAAAGAAAAAAAACGAGAAAAGAAATTCAAATCAAAATCAAATCAACGCCGCCCAAAGTCTGATATATCGTCCGCTCTCCCAGTGCTGTCCTCTTGATTCGCCGAAAACGCCCATTCACCGGCCCCCTAAAGCATCACTCGTACTGGTACGAGTACTCGTACGGGGGCCCTTGCTTCAGCTTCGCTTTTGCCCTCAAGCCCAGCTCATGTCGTCGTCCCCCTCGTCAGCCGGCTCCGCTGCTGCAGGCACCTTGCGCGGCCGGCCCCGTTTGCGCGGCTGCGAGCTCGACCGCGGTCGCTTCTTGCGCCCTCCGAGGGACCCCGTGCTCTTGCGCTTGCGGCCCCGCTCCGTCACCTCCTCGTCCTCCCCGCCCTCGCTCCCCGAGAGCCCCGCTTCCAGATCCATCTCCACGTCCTCGTCGTCCTGCACCTTGAACTCCTTGTCCACGTTCATCAGCTCCACAAAAGCCTTGCACTGCTGAACCATCTTGCCCTCCGACTCGAACCCGCTCATGTGCGACGCCACCTCCTCCCAGAACTTGTCCCCGTGGATCCCCTGCACCTTGACCGGCGTCTTGCTGAGGTCCTTCGCCAGCGCCTTGGCCTTGCTGTCGTGCCTGCTCGCGCCCATCCCGTACAGCCGCCTGAGGTGCGTCCGCACCTCCCACAGCAGGAGCAGGATCATCGCCGACGCCGCGAATTGCCGCAGCCGCTGCGGCTCCACCGGGATGGCCATCGTCGCGGCCGGTGCTTCTTCTTTCGGGGGTGTCATCTCCATGCCGAGCTGCCCTTCCGCCTGATTCTGCGCCGCTGCCGTCTCGAGAGCCAACTGCAGCGTTGGCGTCATCGCCATCATGGCTTGGTCCTGATCCGGACCCTGCTCGGTGTCGAGCCGCACGTTGAACAGCTCCGACTCGATCGCCTGCGCCACCGCCGCGCCCGTCGCCGTGAAGATCTTCTCAATCGTGTTCACCGTCGTCTGCACCTCCCCGACGGTCTGGTAGTCTAGGAACGCAACGTTCTCGACGACGAATCGGGTAAACGCGACGTGCGCCGGGATATCGCCTGACAGGTCCAGCTTCGTCCAGTCGAAATCCACTTGCGCGCACAACTTCTCCAGGAAGCGCTGCCGGCTCTTCATCTTGCTGATCTTGAGCACTTCCATCATCAGGTGCAGCTTGGACTGGAACGGCTCCGTCGTCGCCCCCCGCGCGTCCTTGACGACGTCTCGCTGGTAGTTGAATGCCGACTGCACCGCCTTGACGTACTCTCGCTCCAGCACCGTCTCGTGCTTCTCGTGGAGTGATCGATGCTCCGAGAAGGCGAGCTCCGCAATCTTGCGGTTTGCCGATGTCTCCAAGGTGATCAGAGTCACGCCAGTCTCCTTGGGGTGCGTCAACCCTTGTCGATTGATGCTCCCCAGCACCTCCATGGCGAGGAAGGCATGCTCGTCCTGGCTCCCGAGAGCGATTCGCGTGATTGCCCCGAGAAATCGCTGGGTCGTGGCGCTCGCCACATCGTCGAAGTTGGTCCCTCCCATCACGGTGAGCTCCCTCTTCTTGCCGTCCGAGGCGCTCTCGGCCGACATCTCGGATCGCTTCTCCTCCGTCAAGAGGAACTCCTTGAAGGACCTGAGGATCATCGTCTCCAGGATGGGCACGTGCTCCTGAAACACCTGCTGGAAGGCCGTGTACACCTTGGCGAGAACGTAGTTTCGCGGCCATGACTGGCAGACAAGGCCGATGGCTTCCAGCGACGCCTTGCGCGCGTCCAGGGACTGGTTCGGAGACGTGAACGGGGAGAGGATGTCCACGATGAGCCGCGGCACCGAGTCGCCCTGCCACTGCGGGAACCTCGCCTTGAATACCGCAATCCGCTGATCCAGGTCGCAGTGCTTGCCGACGCTGCCCACGATGATGGAGTAGGCGGCGAGGAGGTTGGTGCGCTTGACGTCCAGCTGCCCGGTCCCAAGCTTCTGTATAGCAGTCAAGCTCGAGGCCACCAGGTTTGCCAAAGGCGCATAATCTTTCAGCAATTCGCAGACCACCTGGGCACAAGCGATGAGGTCATCCAGAGCTCCACGTGAAGAAATCTTTCCTATGCCTTTCAAGAGTTGAAGGCGAACTTCGGTGAGGAACTCGGGATGCACTGTCGGCAGCTGAGGGAGCACCCGCTTGTAAATCACGTTGACAGCCCTGAACGAGGCCAGCTCGTCGACACCGCTGAAGCTGGCGAGATGAGGCTTCAGGAGTCGGACTTGCTCGAAATTGAAGAGCTTCGGCTCGGCCTTGGCGAAAATGGTCAGCACCTGCAGGGCATCACGCCCAGAGGGAGCGCCGTCGTCGGACTCGGGATTGTCGATCAGCCCGAACATGTCTGCGACCAGCCGAGTGCAGACGGCGAAGGGGCCCTCCAGGGGCTTGTCCTTCGGCCTCAGGATTGTCTGGAACACTTTGTCGAGGACCTCGGTCACGCTGCCCGTCTTGACGGTCTGGATGATGAGGGCGACGTGCTCCGTCATCGCGGTCTGGGATTGGGCGGAGCCGTTGTTGCCGTAGAAAGGGGCGAACCAGACCTCTTCGATCATCTGGCGGGCGAGGTCGCGCACGCCTTCGTCGGGGTCCTGCACGCGACGGAGCAAGCCGTTAGCTATGGCGCTGCGGAGCTCCTTGTTTTTGTTTCGCAGGTAGATATCCCGCGCTAGCTTCATCGCGCGCTTCCGGACTCCCACACCGGCATCTTGGAATCGATCGATGATCTTCGGCGTCAGAGGCATCTGTAGGTGGGGTCGCATCTGTATGCAGTTGCCCAGCAAGCCGAGCGCCGAGTCTCGCACCTGGGTCGAGGGATCGCTGGAGCAGTCGAGTATCAGCTGGATGACGGAAGGGTCGCTGTCCAGGATGGACGGATCGGTCTCAAGGACCTGATTGACGCTCTTCAAGCTCTTGCTGCGAACGGTCGCTTGATCGCTGGCCATGGAGCTGAGCAGTATGTTGAGGATCTTGCCGAAAGACTCGCACAGGGGCGAACGAAGAAGGATGATGGCATAGGAGAGCTTTGCCTGCGCCGGGGTGACCGCCTTGAACGTGTATTGGTTGGAGAGCCATCTGCGATCGTCAATCATCATTCGCATGCGGTAAGCAAGGCGGCCCAGTTCTTCGTCCCTCTCAGTTTCGGCTTCTTGAATCGAATCGTAACAGACGTGCACTCGAGTAGCCCAGTTCGTGATAAGGAACGAGACCGCGCTGGATAGGTACGGGTCGTCGGAGAGCCGGCTTTGGAGGGATTCCAGTGTGGTTCGATAGGGACCGGTCCACGTCAGTACGTGCTCCATCTGGCTCTTCTGCTCGAGGACGTGGATTGCGAGGTCGGCAAGGTAGGACGACAGCTCATCCGAAGAAGCGCCTTCGAAAGAGGTGGCCATGCGCTTGACGTGCGAGCGGAGCCGGGAGATGGCTGCGCTCATGGAACCGAGGAGTTCCAAAGCCATATTCTTGGCGGGCACCGCCGTCTTGCCGGCCTCGAACAGCTGGACCATCAGCAGCATCAGCAGTCGCAGGAGGAGCTCGGCCGATGGCCAGTCAGGGGAGTCCAGGCACGTGGTGAAGTCCTCGACGAAGAGATCCAGCAGGTTGCGATATGGTGTATCGCCCGACTTGGTGGAGCCGATGGCACGTTTGACGATGAAATTGATCATGTAGGAGGCGTTCCTGGCGGAGCCGTCTTGGAGGGGGGCGGCTGCCGCCTCGAGCTCTTGGATCGCGATGGTGTGTTGATGCGCCGCAAGATCCTCGCTCGCAATGGATGGCGCGGCCTTGGTCTTTCTGGGCGCGCTGCCCAACTCGTCTTCGCTCTCCTCGTCACCATCTTCCTGGTCCTCGTCATGGAGGATCTTCTTGCGCGCCGATGCATGACCGTCCTCGTCTGCCGCGACCTTGCCTGAGCTGGCTTGGACGAGTCGCATCAGAAGCGCCGAGACGGGTTGGATGCTGTCACCGTCGACGAGCTTGAACTGCCTCGAGCTCTGTTTCCCAATGGGCAGCTTCTCCAGGGATGTGAGGATCTCGTCGATGATGCCTTGTCTTTGCGCGGGCTTGATCAGGAAAATCTGGCAGAGCATGTCCATAGCAACAGATCGGATACCGTCGAATTTCTGAACGCCGACGGCGGAGTCCTTCTCGTAATGCGCATTCTCGACGAAGATGAGCCGGGAGGCGGTGAACTCGAGCGTGTTGAGGACGGATTCCGAAAGCTCGACCTTGGTGACGAGCTCGGCGAAGACGGCGAACAACTTCTGGCAGCAGACGAAGAGAGACATCATCGCCTTCTTGTGCTTGAGCAGCAGCTTGAAGATGGCAGACGAGGGGCGGAGCTCCACGACAGGGGTGACGATGTCCTCGATGACAAGCTTGAAGAGCTTGATGCATCTGTTGATGAGGCTTTCGGAGTAGATCTGCTTGTCCTCCCGGCCGCCGGACAAGATTCGGGTGCATGTGCGCGCGGCCTTGAGGGCCGTCTCGAGCTCCGGGAAGTGCTGGACCCACTGATCCAGACTGGCCTCGTCCCAGCCATCGTCGATGCGGACGTCCAGGTCGTCGACCACCTTGAGCTTAGTATCGCTGAGTTTCATGATGCGAATCAAGCTCTCGACGGGGACTCGGTCGAAGCACTGCAGCTCAATCGCCCTTGCGATGGCGCCGTGTACTTTGTGTTGGGTGGCCGCATTTAGCGTAGCTTCGTTTTCGGGGGTCAACGTCACCAGGTGGTCATAGCCTGGCTCCATTCCCAGGGCGCGTCCGACGGCATTGAAGACATTTGTGATCAATGTTTCGAGGCCATGCAGGGCTGCTTCCGCTCGCTCTCGCTGGTCTAGGCTCCCGCCGAGGGGTTCCTGTGTTTGGGAATAGTCGCCCTGGTTCTTCCTCCTAATAGAAAGGCCAGACGGTGCATCCGGCACGCATGAGACCTCAATGTACTCGTCTTTCTGGATATTGGATGATGGCAATTCAACTCTAAAGGATAAGGCCTTCATCAGTGTCTCCGGATGGTCCGATGTTGTCGCGGGGGGAGATCGCAGCGCCTCTTGCACGGGTGGTGTGAGGATCTTGGGCTGTTGCTGGGCGGGAGCGTGAACGGCCGGCGACGGTGCGTGCACTGGCGGCTCTGGAGGCTCTGGCGGCTCTGGCTGTGCCTGTGATTGCGGTTGCGGTTGAAGTTGAAGTTGTGGTTCAAATTGCGGTTGCGGTTGCGGTTGCGGCGCGGTGACATCGAGGTAGGCGGACTCGTCGAAATGTCTCTTGGAGGGGATGGCCACCACGAACCTGGATGCGCTCGGCTTGGGTGGCTCGCCGTTCTCGACGCGAACTCCGGATGCCGACGAGACGGATAACGGGCTGTAGGGGACGGTGTCCTTGGAGGATCTCTGCGGGGTGTCCCTGTCGGGCTTGGAGCCGGAGGGGCTTGCCGTGAGGGCCTTAGTGGCCTTGAAGTAGCCTCCGACTTTATCGTAGACGGCCTTGGCGATGGGCGACAGGTCCTGCGCGATGCTCTTGCCTGGCGACGAGCTCGCGAGATTGATGGGGATGCTCCTAAAATTGCTGCCGCGAAAAAGGTTAACGACAACGTTGCGACCCGCTAGCGGACTACCGGTACCATTGTACGGAGTAAGAGGAGCGGCCTACTAGTTCGTCCTCTGGGAGGGTTTCAGGTCGTGGAGGACGAGATCGACCGCTTGTTTAGCACCTCTCGTCATCTGGCCCTGACTAACCACTTCCTTGTTAAGCCTGTCGAATTCGTGCCGAGGGAAGAGGTCCGAAATGCGCAGTGTCGACGAGCTGGAGCCGATTGAAGGGTCGAGGACGAGATCTGAGTTGTTCGTGTCAACACGAGCTCTGTGAGATGCCGACAAGAAAAGAACCAAAAGAAAAAAAAAACGAAAACATTGTATCCGAGAAGATGATTTGTCTGCGCAAGCGACTCACCAGGAATGAACGGAGCCGTCACCGTCTGAGGAGAGTATGGGAGCGATTCTTGGAGGGTTAATGGACGCGATATGGTGTTCTCGAGTTCCGATCGCCACGAATCCTCATGGCTGCCCGAGCCATTCTCGGGCCCGTTGGCATGATTCGGCGCCATGTTCCCGAGTCTCTGAGAGGTGAAGTCTGGCGAAGAAAGACTTGGAGAAGAGGAAAGATCAGGACTTCACGTCGAGCACCATCCGAGGATCATTGTCGGGGCAGGGTAACCTCCCAAATCCCGGGTCGGTTCTTCGCTCAGCGTCGCCGCATGCACGATCCGGCGGTCGATGGCCCTCCCGAATCTGTGGTGCGGCGAGGATAATGTATGTCGAGGAGCACGTCGGATCGGGGCCCGGTCTCGCATGTCCCGGCGCAGCCGGAGGGAAAACGCAACACGGCAGACGGGGGACACGCGGCCGGGAGAATGCTCGGGCTCGGACGGATTGATCAATCGAAGGGCGCCAGGTCGGGGAATTATGTCGCGTCTCTAGCCGGTATGAAGGATTGATGGATGGATCGAGGAGTCGGGGAATGGAGAGATGGAGGGATGAGGTTGAATTCGTGTGGAATCTCTTGGACGTCGTTGCATCGCGGGAAGCCACGACCTGCAGCCTGAACCGACTTAATGTTGGAAGCAGCAGCCTCGCTGCATGGGGGGGCATGAGCGCTGAGAGGCTCCTTCCCGGTCCCGTTCATGCAGGTGCTGGCCACTCACAGGATGTTCCGAAGTGTGGCGTCGCTTATCAGTTGTTCCGGCCAGGGGTGGCTGAAATCGGCTAGCCGAGCCTGGCTCGTTATCTCAACTTTTCCTCACAAACCGAAGCTGCCGGCATCCCAACGATCCATCCATCCATCTAATATTTTGTTTCCGGCGACGAGCAGGCCTGCGGGTTCATAAACTTGGTCCTTTGACGCTCTTTTGCTGTTGTTTTGTTTCCATTCATTCTGCTCTTCAGAGCTCTCACTCTTACCGAGTCTCCATCGCAATGGCTGCCATCGGGCCTCTCGTCTTCTGCACCGACTGCGGCAACCTGCTGCCGGCGTCCATGGGCAACGCGCGCAACATCCTCGCATGCGAGTGCTGCGGCGCCGAGAACAAGGGTTCGTGTTTGCTGACGATCTCGTTTGGAGAGGGGAATCACGAATGAGAGACAGGGGACGAGGACGACTCTAACTTGCTCCTTGTTTCTAGACACCGGCTCGACCAGAATCGTGACCAAGTCGAAGCCGTCCGACTTCCCGTCCCTGCTGCGCCAGAAGCTCCAGTCCAACGTCCAGCGAGTCGAGCGACACAACGTCAAGACGGACAGCACCGTCACCGAGCGATGTCCCAAGTGCGGCAGGGAGGAGGTCACATACACAAACGTGCAGCTTCGCAGCGCCGATGAAGGATCTACCATCATCTACATGTGCCAGTGTGGCTACTCGTACGCCCTCTCCCACATCCAGTCACCCCTCCCCTTCCGACTCTGTCTCGTCTCCAAGGCAGCTTCTGTCCCAAATATGCCGTCTTTTTGCTGACCATCGCTTGCTTGCTTGCTTTCTGTCTATGTAGGTGGCACGAGAACAACTAATACCCGCGGAGAGGAAAAAGTCGTATCACATCAATGCCTGTTCGATATCTCATGCAAATTCGTTTCTTCTTCTTCTTCTTCTTCTTCTTCTTCTTCTTCTTCTTCTTCTTCTTCTTCTTCAACATCTTCTATTTCTCGCTTTCCCCCACCATTGCGTGCAGCTTAAGCAGAGGCGCCGGCGACCTCCGGGATCAGGGCGTATTCCGTCTCGCCGCCCCTCTCGTACTCGGCCATGTCCAGCGCCACGATGACGCTCTCCCTGACGACGCGCTCCTTGTCGTGGAGGAACCCCCTGAGGACGTCCTCGACGCCCTCGACCTCGCCCAGGCTGCCGAGGGCCTCGGCGGCCTCGTGCCGCACCATGCTGACCTCGTCGAGGTTGCTCAGGGCCTCGGTCAGGGCGGGGATGGACGCCGGGTGGGAGAGCTGGCCGAAGACGAAGGCGATCTCGTGACGGAAGAGCGCGGAGGAGTCGGCGAGCCCCCCGGCGAGGGCCAGGACGGCGGGGACGGCGGTCGCGCAGTCGGGAGGGGACGCGAGGTCGCGCAGGGCGAACATGGCGCGGTACCGCATGAAGAGGGGCTGGCTGAGGTCCATGAGGACGGCGCCGAGCTCCTCGACCGTCTTGTCGGACTCGGGCATGGGCGGCGCGGGGTCGACCGAGGCAAAGTCGCTGCAGGCGCGCGCGGCACACGTTAGCGCATAGCACGGAGAGATGGGCTGGACCAGAACGGGTAGGAAAGACGGAGATAGTTGTGGAAGAACACTCTAGAGGGAGAGAAAGGAAAAACATAAGAAGAAGAAGAAGAAGAAGAAGAAGAAAAAATCCAAAAGAAGAGAAAAAGACCCACCTCTGCCGAAGCTTTTCTTGTTTCCTCTGCTCCGAGTTCTCCCACTCTATCCTGTCGATCGCAATCTCGCAAGTCTCCCTGACGACGACCGCCTCCCCTTTCCTGTCGCGGAATTCCCTGAGGATGTCCAAGCTCGAGGCGTTTCCCAGCGCGCCGAGCGCCTCCGCCGCCTCGTGCCTGCACATGGAGTCCTCATCGGTGTCGGCGAGGACGGCGCGGAGCGGCTCGACGGCGGCGGGGTTGCCCGTCTGGCCGAGGCAGTATGCGAGCTCGTGCTTGAGCAGGGCGGAGGGGGAGACGAATGCGGCGGCGATGGCCTCGATGGCGGCGGTGGCGTCGGAGGCGGACTCGGAGGTCTTTGCGACGTGCTTGAGGGAGAAGAGGGCGCGGAATCGGACGGGCAGAGGGGTCTCCTCGGAGCAGAGGCTCTGCCGCAGGCTCTCGATGGTGGCGCTGGCCATTGTGCTGTGTGTATGTCTGTCGATGTCTGTCGAGAAGGAAGGATATCAGGCGCGAATTTCCAAATCACCAAGTGTTTGTAATGTCGACTCAAAACGAACGAGTGGATGCAGATGGATGGATCCGTTCAATGTCTGTACCTGTAGGTATGATGCAAGTGAGGGCACGACGATCTCCCGTTATCGAAGAAATTTCGAGGTGGGATGGATTCCGATAAGAGACCGCTGGGATTGAAAGCCCCGCGCTAGAAGCCTGTAGGGTAGGTGCCTAACTGACATAATGAATCTCTAGGACAAGCATGGGCTATATAAGCCAATCTTGGCAAGCTCTTTGTCATCACAGCAGCTCCAAGCTTCTGTCTTTGGTTCTATGGTCTAACGGTTATGACTGCGGATTCTGATTCCGCCAGCGAGGGTTCGACTCCCTCTAGGACCTACTATTTTGTCTTTTTTTTTTTTCATTTTTATCTTTTTGACCGCCGACTTGCGGTTCGATGGTTCCTTTAATCTGAAGAAGAGAAATCACCAATGGCATGTTGCCGTCATATATCATCATCTATTTCAAGCTGTTTGGCTGGCAAGGAACGTGACTGCACAGCACGACATGTACCTCCAGCACCAGTATCCAACAAACGATTCAGCATGAATGACCAAAACGCCCGAGTATGCCTCATTGCAACGTGACTTTGTTGTTTCCCTCCTTTCTCCGTGCCTGCGTTTGTGTGCGTGTGCGTGTGCGTGTGTGTGTGTAGGGAGGCCTGCTCGTGTCCCGTCGGTCTGCGGCCGCCTGCCGCCCCCTCAGTTCGACTTGAGAGAAGCCACGATGTCGTCAATGTCGTCCTTCGACGGGAAGTCGATGACCTTGGAGGCCTCGCTCGTGTTGCGCATCAGCTCCTTGGCGCCGGCGTAGAGCATCTTGGCCTCGGCGTTGCATGTGACGGGCAGGTAGTAGAGCATCACGTACGGGCAGGCCGCTCGGCCGTCGCTCTGCAGTCCTGGAATCAGCATTCTCTTTCTCTTTCTCTTTCTCTTTCTCTCTTCTTCTCTTCTCTTCTTTTCTTTTCTTGTCGTACCTTGGTCAGGGGGTAGCTGAGGAGCACGTAGCGGGGCGCGTGGTCGGGCAGGTCCTCGCAGAGCTCGTCGAGGTCCTCGTAGACGGTCTGGTCGTCCTGGCGGACCTCGTACGTGACCTTATCGATCAGGACTGGCGGTCGTGGAGAAGAGAGCGGCGTCAGTCTGGAGGGCCTGGGGGGGCTTGGGGGCCTGGAGGGGAGAGCGAGTCTGCTGTCCGGGCGACGTACATACATACGACTGCTTTGGGGCCTTTGGCGCGGGAGGTGCTCAGGCGGAACTTTTGCAGGTAGGACTTGGTCTCCCCCGAGAACTTGAAGAGTCTCGATTCGGATGCCTGTTGCGACGAGGAGATGCTGGTCAGCGCGGCTGGTCCGTGGCCATCATTCTCGAGGGCGGGGTTGATGGTGATGATGATGATCGGGATGGAGGAGCATACCATGATGGGGTCAGAGGGTTGTTGAGGTCCGCGGACGATGCGTTGATCGATGGCAAACGATGTCGAACGAGATGGAGACGTTTGGCCGCGATGCAAGAATGCAGCCTGTCGATGGGAGGATGCCTGGTTGAGAGAGCTGGTGGAATTGATTGATTGATGGATTGACGGATCATGGATTGATTCCAGCAACGCAGCTCCATCTGCCCCGCCAAACGACTGTCGACGGGCTGCTGCCGCTCAGGTACCTGCGGGCGGATGCAGTGGGGTTGACCAGAAAGTGCAGGCTACCCTTTGATCTAAGAATAGGAGGTACTCTTTCTCTCAGACTCCTACTGCGGGAACTTTCCAACTCACTTTTAACAAGTAGACTAGACTAGACAAACCCCCAATGACAAACTCGCAACAAGTACCCGCCCCTCCCGCCGCGTCCCGCCCGGAATAGCGTCAAAATGTCGACCGACTTCACGCTTCCGCCAAGAAGATCAATGCATCGGGCCGGCACTGGATCAGCAGCAGCAGCAGCAGCAGCAGCATGATTATGCACGCCATCCGTTCGCATCCCGTCCTGCCCATGCGCAACACACATATCGACATCTCACCAACAGACGGCATCCGATAAATAAGATCGAAAAGGCCTCGCCCATGCTGTCCCGGCTCTCCCAAGTGGCAAGGCACCTCTCCTCCCCGACCAACGCCCCCCTCGCCGCGTCGACAGCTCGAGCTGCCCTCTCCAGGACGAGGAAGATGGCGCCCCCCTCAGATCAGAGCAGCCGGATGATCCAGACCGCCGCGTGCCTCATCATCGGCGATGAGGTCCTTGGCGGAAAGGCACGTCTTCCCCCACTTCATGGGAATGGATGACTTCGAGAGTCGAGATTCAGGAGCTTCTGCTAACGAAACGTGCTGCAGACTGTCGATGTCAGTGGTCTCAAGACTCCTCAAGACAGGACTCCGTACTGACGGTCTCAGACAAACTCGTCCTTCATGGCAAAGTGGTGCTTCGGCCTCGGCATCGTACGTCCCCCCCCCAAGCACGCCCCTTACTAGTATTTTGCCGCCCCATCCGTCTCACACACCCAGCAGGATCTCAAGCGCATCGAAGTCATCGAGGACGACGAGGGCGAAATCATCGAGGCCGTCCGGCGGATGAGCCACCGCTACGACTTTGTCGTCACAAGGTAGCCCCCCCTTCTCCCACATCTCGAAGCGCTCGCTGACCACAACCCTTCACAGCGGCGGCATCGGGCCAACGTGAGTCCCCCCCCCCCCCCCCCCCACACGCACTCCCACTCCCCATCCACCG
>NQYQ01000001.1:2487370-2510444 GCA_003055925.1 Escovopsis sp. Ae720 | reverse complement strand
CCCCCCCCCCCCCCCATTGATCAAATATTCTTGAGAAACCGTCAACGGGAAAATAAAGAAGACCTGACGCCCCAAAGCCACGACGACATCACATACCACTCCATCGCCAAGGCTTTCAACCTCCCCCTCGTCCTCCACAAACCAGCCCTCGAGCGCATGAAGCTCCTCTCCAGGCCGCACCCCGCCCAGCCCAACTTCGCATGGGACGTCGACTCCCCCGCCCTCCGTGCCCGCCTGCGCATGATCCAGCTGCCCACCGACCCGGCCGCCGACCCGCACGCGCAGGCCATCTTCCCGCACGAGGACCTGTGGGTGCCCGTCGCCGTCGTCAACGGCAACGTCCACATCCTCCCTGGCGTACCTCTACTCTGTGAGTTAAAAAAAACAACAATTTTTTACTGCCAGAGTCCTCGAATCGCCCCCGTCTGTGTATCAGAGTGGCTCCCTGGCCTCTGCGTTCTTGCACCTCTCATAAAACAAAAAAAAAACATAACGAGGTCCTGATCGAAAAACTCCTAGTCAAACGACTCCTCGACGGCCTGAGGCCCCATATCCTCCATCGCCTCCTCGACCCAGACGGAAAGGGCTCCTTCAGAGTCATCATCTCCACTCCCCTCCCCGAGAGCGCCGTCGCGGAGTACCTCACCGCCCTCGCTGCCCGCGTCGAGCCCAAGGGCGTCAAGGTCGGGAGCTACCCCCGCTGGGGCCGGAAGCGGAACACCGTCACGCTCGTCGGGAGGTCAGTCTGCACCTGGATCCCTCCGTTTCCATTTCTGCATCCCCGGAATCTCTTCCCGGAAGACTTTCCAAAAATTTCTATAATGCTGCGGCGTCCCTGCTCGAGGAGCGTGTCTTGGGCTGACAAACATCACAGGGACCAGGCCTTCATCGAGAGCCTGGTGGAGGAGGTCGAGATGAATGTGCAGGGGAAGCGCGTGCAGTCCGAGAGCGAGCTGGACGTCGATGAGCCTGAGCCAGCGGGGAAGAACTAGAGGGCCTGTCCCGGGAGGTCTTGTGGGAGGGAAACGATCCAAGAAGAAAGACTACATCTTAGAAGCATATGGCGAATCTCCCCAAGACTTCATCTCTTTCATCATCACTACTAAATTCATCATGCCCTCATTTGACCCTCAGCAGGCTGTGTGATCCTCCATCATGACGTCTCATAATCTCAGTACAGCAAAAGTCATCGGCATCCGCCCTCACAGGTTGGACTTGGGGGCGAACTGTATCCGACCCTCCAACCTTGGGCCAATCACCGGCAACCCGTTCACGACATGCGACCCCCTGACGATGGCCCCCTTCGCCCGCGCGATGCCCTCCGTGTTGCTGTCCACAACCCCGACGCCGGCCTCCTGCGCGGGCGCCGCGCCAAACACCTGCAGTAGCAGGTTCGTGTCCGTCATGGCCCCCTCCTTGTCCACCAGCGTCTCCGCGTCCCGGAAGCAGGAGTATCCGTCGAATCCCGAGGCGATGAAGTCCACCATGGCCACCGTGTACATGCGCTCGGGGGCGATCGGCTCCGGCGCGCGCCCGTCCCGCGGCAGGAACGTCATGCTCATCACCCTCGATCCCTCGCGGCAGCTCCAGTCCGCGGTGAACTTCATACCCGAGACCTGCAGGAAGCGCCCGTCCATGTGCGCGTCCGAGACGGAGTTCTCAAAGGCCTGGGCCAGGACGCGGCCGCTGACGCGCTTCACGACGAAGGCGTTGTCGAAGGGGCTGATGTCGATGACGTCGCGGATGCTCAGGGGCTTGTCGAGGTGGGCGGGGATGATCCTGTCGCAGCGGATGGCGCCGCTGTTGACGAACCCAATGTCCGTGCCGTAGAACTCTCGCACCGCGTCGGCGAGCATGTTGCCCAGGTTGGACTCCTGCCGGCGGACAACCTGGGAGCGCCCTTCGAGCTGCACCTCGGTCATGAGGAGCGGCCTCTGGACCATGTTCTCGATCTTGGCGTGGATGTCCGAGATGATGGTTAGGGCCTTGGGGCACGGGGGGATCCTGCTGTAACCAGGCATTTTTCTCAAATCGGAGACTTGCTTCACTGCGTTGTTCCATCTCAAGGAATCAGTGTCGTGACCTTCGCGCTGAATGCCTGGGTGTCCAGTGAGTGCGATTGCTTACGTTTGACATCGAGGATGGACGATGTGCCGTTGCTTTGTTTTGCGACTTTGAGGCGCACAATGGACAGACCTCGCCAATCTGTCCCGCTCTTCACGATGCGCACATCCCCCTCGAAATCCGTCACTGCCGCATCCCCGTTAGGAACCCCTTGTTGAAGATGGTCTGGGTCGATGTCGTCGTCTCCGGGGACCCTCCGAATGACATCGTGATCGTGGCCTCCCAACAGCAAATCCACCCTGCAGTCACGGGATATCGTGGCTTGCGAGACGGCAATGTCCTCGGCGAGGCGCATGTGGGTCAGGGCGATGACGAGGTCGCATTTCTCCTGCTGCCGAAGCTGTCGCGCTGTTTCCTTGGCGACGACGGCGGGATCGAGAATGTCGCAGCTCGGCAGGTGCTGACAGTTGGACGGCCAGTCGCTTTGAAAACGGCTCGAGAGTGAGTCCTCGAAGGGCCACAAGAGAAAGGGGGGGGCACTTGATATTGGGGGGGACGGGAAGAGGTACACTCACGTGCCGGCGAGCCCGAAGAAGCCAATTCGATGCCCAGCAATTTCCCTGATGATGTATCCGCGTGCCTCGGCGAGGAGTCGATCGCGGCCCCCGACTCGCGGCTTGCGAATGGCATTGGTCAGCGTCCAGGGGAAGTTGGTTCGCTGGGACAGTTGGATGAGGCGGACATCGCCAAAGTCGAAGTCGTGGTTCCCGTAGCACGCGACATCGAGGTTCAGGGAGTTGAGGAGGGCGGGCATGTGCTCACCACGAAGCACGGAGGCCTCGAGAGAGGGCGAGAAGACGTCGCCGCTGAAGATCCTGAGCTGGTGCTCCGGGACAGAGACCTCGCCGGTCACGTAGCGAGGGTCAGCGAGCACCGAGGCGAACCGGGCGACCTGGTCGGCATCCGAGATGTGGTACTGCAAGATGGTGTCAGCCTGCCCTGTAATCGTCGCTATATTTCGGAGAGAAGGTCTGGGGAAGACGAAGAGGGGCATCTATGACGACCTACCACATCGTTGAAGTGGAGGATGGTGATTTCCTCGGTCTTGACCTTCATCTTCGCGGGGACCTCGTGCCGTGTCTTTGGGAGACGCGCAGTTGCGATGACAGAGATGCTTCTCCCGCTTCTCCTCTCCCATGAAAAATCAGGCCGAGAGTGTGCCTGCTTCAAAATGGCTCTGCGAGAGAGGGCGTGACGGCAGAAGACGCTGCAAACATTCCATCTCTGCATGCTGGGTGAAAGGATTGATGGGCAGAGACCCTTTTGTCATCTGGGTTTCATCGCCCGTATGTATTGATGTATGTAGGCCGGCCACAGCCACATACATACAATGGCAGAGCATCCCGTCCAATGCCGACAGCGGTAAACCCCAATCATCTCCATGCGTTGCGAACCAACACAACACGACTCGACACAACACAACACAGGAGGTGTGCTGTCCACTGTCCCAAGGCGGGCGGGCGGGCTCCCTCGATCCCTCGATCCCTCGATCCCACGGCGTCGCAGCCAATTGTGAGTTGGGAGACAATAACTGATCAATGATTGGCCCGTTAAGCTGACCAATTGATAAGATGCTGAGTCATGCTCGAAGTCGCCAGCGCTTCTCATTGGCCGAAAATGAGAAGAATCCTGATTGGTCGCCAGAGACGAGTCCTTTCTGAGTGAAGACAGCTTGAGGTCCTTGATGACTCATCAACTCCTTTCCCCTGCCGTCCATCTCGAGCTGTTTCTCCAGGGCAAAGCGATCAATGCTGCGATTCGAATCCTTCGCGCCCCTTTTACCAGGACAGCGGTGCTGTTGGTCTCTTGGGAGGTGGTATTGATCCATCTGCACCTACCGGTACTCCGTACAGGTACAGGTACAGGTACAGGTATAGGTACTCGTACTCGTACGAGGACGAGTACGAGAACTCGTACAGGTAGAGGTAGGCATCATGCAAGGCTTCCACTACTGGTACTACCAGCACAGACAGTCTTGCCTTGCATGGTGGGACTTCGTTTGCCTCTCGTCGGTGAGCCTCGACCTTGCGGCGAGCGCCTCTTCCAATGGCCGACCTTTCGAAAATCCACAGCTGGAGAGACGTTTGTCTGCTCGATGATCGAGCCCCAGGAGAACCCGTGACATTCTGCGATTCCCCCAAAGAGAAGAGGTGCTGTCGATCCCGTGATCCACGACCACTGTTCCCGCCGCTGCCGCCGTCGTCATCGCCGGTCTGTCGATCCATTGTGTACTCATACCTACTCTAGCTTCGCGCCCTGCATGGCTGACGGCCGGCCCGGCCTCAAGAGCGAGCCACCGCTGGCACATCCTCGTGCTGCATCTTTTGGGGATCAGCCCAGACCCCAGACCCTCCATCTTCCCTGTTCCTGACTCAAACAGGCTGTCGAACACGAGGAAAAGCAGTCGATAGCCGTGCCTCGTCGCAATGAAAGCGTTCCACCTCTTCCCGGCGGCACGGCCGACCGCGCGAGCTTTTGGGGGGGCAGGCCTTTCCGAGGGTTTCACAGGCACGTCGGCAATTGTGTGCCGCAACAGCTTCGTATACATACATGCTGATAGCATGTCACGAGAGCTGCTCAAAGCCGAAGCTGAACAGCACAGCCTTTCGCTCGCAATCAGGCGTTGAGAAGGTTTCCGGGGGCCCGTCCGGTTCTTTCCTTCATGGCGTCCGTGGCGTCCACGACGGACGATGCGGCGCTCCGAGCGTCGTTGCGGCAAAGAAGCTTTCTTTTTCTTCATGAACGTTCCACGATTCTCGTCTCGCCGTCTGACCTTCGCGTGAAGCTGTGCTCGCATGATACGAGATGGGTGTCAACCCGGCAAGCACGTTTCCGGCCCTGTGATAAGTTTTTTTTTCTCTTGGGGGGGCGGGGCAAAGTTGGGATTGCCATTTCGAGCGGGCACCTCGGCCGTTGCGACTGATTGGGCCGGTCGATGATCCAGTCGGGCGTTGCGGTTCCTCGCAAGTCCCCCATTCCCATCCCCAATGGCCTTTGCCGCCGCGCCAAAGCGAGATCGATCATTTGAGGAAAGGAGGAGACGGGTTGGAAAAAAATTGGATCTCCTTATGTTAGTGGGTCGTCCGGTCTCATTGAGAGTTTCGAACGCCGGAGGGATGGCGAAGATCAGCATCCAACGGAGGTGCCAAGAGGTCATTTGGCCTGTCATTTCGAGCCGAAGCTGAGAAAAAGAAACGAGATTGTCAAATGACGACGGTGCTGGTGACGACCGTGTGTGTTTCATGCCGCGGCGATGACAACACCGTCCTGGAAATTAGAGCCGCCATTGCGCCGGTCTAGCAGGTCTAGCAGGTGTGCAATTTGAATCAATCGATCGCCCATCCGCTTGGCGGAGCGACGCGACGTGCATACCGCCACTGTGCCCTTGGATCACGGATGCGGCTACGCGCCGCGAGAGCGAGGGCGAGGGCGAGGAAGGTCGAAGAGATTGACGTGTCGCCGATTCGGACAAGGCGTGGGAACCTCGAGGTGGAGCGGCCCGGGGTGTTGATGCGACTGGATGTGTGTGCATGTGCATATGCAAATGTGCATGGAGTATGCAGGTGCAGATGCATCTACATATGTATGGGATGGGATGTGGAATTTCAGGGACGGAAATACATCTTCGTATGGGGTTTTTCGGCAGGGTGTGAGGTCGAAGATGGGAGGTGGAGGATGGGAGGTGGGAATATCGTCGAGGATGGATTTGATGGATCAGTGGAAGAGGGAAAAGAAAAGAGGGGAATTGATTTGATGGATGGATCCATCCATGATTCTGCAGGTGGTTTGCACCGTCGCGCGGCGTCTCTGCACTGTGTGGATACCAGGTACGGAGTACATATGTACCGGGAGTACCAATATCTTCTGGGCCTCGACTTCCCAAACCTTAGACAAGCAAAGGGTACGAGTATTACCTGGAAGCAAAGACCTGTGTTCGAATGCAGGAGCTACCGGTAGCTTCCATTCTCTCTTTGAGAAGGATCTACGAGTAAAGGGTCGTACCTGACATTTACGAGTACACTATCTACATCTCATAAAGGGCTAGGAGCACCTGAGGCAGGATCATGATGGCACCTGCTCTCGTTGCCGCCACTAACTCGTACGGAGAGAGCACTTAGGAAGGTATCGAATTCCAATATCACGGCATGGGTGTCATGAAAGGGAAGCTGCATGTCAAGAGCTTTTGAGCCGTGCCGGCATCCTCTTCCTTCGCCACGGGCCTGTCCAGATGCAGCCGACCGTTGAAGAATGAATACTAATCACACTCGTTGTACGAGTACGAGTACTGGTACTCGTACGAGTACGAGAAGTCGTGCAGATACCGGTAGAAAATTCTCAATTTTCTCATTAGGGACTCTCGTGGATGCATGGTCGCGGCTCTGTTGGCGCCACGGGTGCTCACATCCAGATCAAGGGCTGCTGCAGGTGAGCATGGAGTCCTGGTTCCACAACAAGGGAACGCCGATAGGATCCATTCCATCCATCATCAATCCATGATGCGTTCTTGCTCGGAGGGGAAAGAGGCTCCGAAGAATTGATTGACGACTTCCATCCTCCAATTTCCATTCAACTGGACATTGATATCACATGACATGGATCAATATCATTGTATGTATGAGTTTATGTCTGGTGTTCATTCCTCCGCCACATTCAATGTACATAACCTAGTCTGCCTACCCTAAAGGATAATAGGCTTGATGCACGTTGTGATAGCTGAGACGGAGCCATGGCCGCGATGAAACTGCATACATCAATACATCAATTTGATGCTACCTGCTTGTCCAGGAGATTGTATTGATCCCTTCGCGGAGGATGAGCCTCCCATGTCACGATCCGGACCAGGAGCTCAGTCATTCAGGGCCTGGGGCAATCGCGCCAGAGGCCATCTGCGTTCCCTGTACTCTTACGAGCATCCGTATCTGAAGGAGCAAGGAGGATCAGATGGAATCTTCGGAAGAGCTCCATCGGCTTATGCATAAAAGAATGGAGTCGCTCGGGAGGCACCCGGCCTCGGTAGAGACAAGGCTCCTGAGCTGTCACAGGTTCTTCGAGAAGATCCGGCGGAACGGTACTGTCGTCGTCCGACCCTCTGGGAGCCGGGACGCGGGGAGACCGAGTGGTGTACATACGCCGTTGAAGGTTGGTAGTAGTAGTACTCGTAGATGCCAGTGACTGATCATGTCCCAAATGCAGAGAAAAGCAGATGATTTGAGTCCGCGGAAGGAATAGACCACAGATGGGTGTCTGTAGGGGTGATATATCTCTCTGTAGATCAGATTGACGCCGTCCACAAGACGATGGGTATACATTTGATGAGATGAAGAATCAAGAATGACTCGGCGGCGTTTCCGGATGGCGGTGATACTACTGATGAACTGGGCAACCTTGGAAGTCTCTGATGCGAGATGTGCCTTGACCGATGTCAACGCGTGCAGATTACATCAATGTATATTGATATGTGGTCAATGACCACTGAGTACTCCGTACCTGCTATACTGCTACTAACTACAGGTACTACTACTAACCTAGGTAATGTTAGTAGTACGGAGTAGTAGGCGCCAAGAAGCTCGTTGATTTGTCTGGAAGTTGCCGAGACCATCACCCTTTTCTAGACAGGCGGGATTGTACGAAACGGGGACTCCACGAACTCGAAGGCATTCCGAATGAGGCTGCCATGCATGGAATCAGGAGGTCTTCTATAATGGTTCTCGTGCCGAGAGTTGAGGTACATGATAGAGGCAGAGGCGGCAGCGGCGGCGGCCCGGTCGGATCGTGTAATTCCAGCTAGTAACACTGTATGGATACTGTTCGAATGCTGGTAAACCGACCGGCAGTGCTCCGTACTAGTCCGTACATATTGACACCGTGCTCCGTGCATCAAACAAAAGAGCCACCGTTTACGGACTCGTACTCGTACAGGTAGGAGTTATAGGTACTCGTACAGGCAGTACGAATACTCCGTCCCGCTTTAAGCACTGCAAGTGAACGAGAGTTGTTCCCTCCTCCCTACGTACTCCGTACATCCATTGATCGGCTTTGAATTTTATTTGTTCCCGTGGCTTACAATTGGATAGATGGACGTTTATCATCACCAGAAGCTACTACCTCCTACTAGCACGAGTACAGGTAGGCTGCCTCGGGACGGACCAGGACCAGGACCAGGACCAGGGCATCCCCAGCATCGTGAGCCCCCGATCCGGGTAAGCCTATGTTGTATCTGCACAGTACCAATTGGTCCTCGCTCCAGGAGCACGTCCCTCGGGCCCTGTCGCGGACAACGCTCTTGAGGACTCGGGAGTCGTGCTCGTTCCGTCTGCATTGGACAGTAGGGTTTGCATCACGTACTGTCTGCAGTACTACTCCGTACGAGTACAAGCGTCGAGTGCAGGTACGGAGGGCCTGCGGGCGCTATGGGCGGGTGCAGACTCCTCCCTACCGAATTGGTGGATGGATGGATGGATTGATTTGATTGATGCTGCACAACATGGGTGACGGAGGATAGGGGGATCTGGCGAACAGGACCTTTGCTATATGAGGAGTCTGCCACTCCATCCTCAGGCTCGGTCACGATTCTAAGGAGCTGGAGGTCCTGAGGGCTCTTGGAAAAGACCTCTCGGAGGGTCACGATACGGAGTCGTACCGAGGACTGGGATTAGTACTAGTACGGAGTACAGGTAGTAGGTACTACCTGTACCTGTACCTGTATCTGTACTCCGTAGGTACTAGTACTGCCACCTCTTCCTTCGGGCTCATCAATCACTGTGAAAGACGTGCTCCTTCCCCGATGCCCGCCGTGAGTTCCATGCCCTCGAGAACTCTCAGGCGCCGTCGGGGAAAGTGCAAAAGGCGCGCCATTCGCCCCGTACCTGTACTACCTAACCTCGACCTGTAATTGCCTCCAACCAAAGCGCCTAAATGTGCCAGTCCCAACTTGCAACCCCGGTCAGGTGCGCCCCGGACCTTGTATCCGCACTCCGACGAGGAGGTACTACGAGTACTCCGTACTCCGTACTCGTACATGGAACCTGGCGCCCTGCAGCGACACGGGGCAGCTGCCTCGTACCTCGTACCTGGGCTCAAGCCGCACCTGCAGTGGTTGGCACTACAACTGAATGGCAAGAAAGGGGTCCCTGGATCCATTCGCACCCACGCTCTTATCCTCTCCCATCCCCTCCCCTCCCCCCTTCATCGACCAATCCCGGCCTGATCTCCATCCTTTCTCCACACCCCGATGGCTCAACTGGGCACTCACTTCAGGTTCACTTCCGATTGAACTCGCAGGCACCTTCCACTCGCGAGTCGCTTGTCGTGGGCGAGTCCGTCCTTCTTGCCTCGTCTCGCGCTCTCGCTCTCCCGACTCTCTCGCTCCTGCCGCTCGACGAAATACAATTGATCTCTCCCTTGAGATGTTGCAAATAGTAGGTCATACGGAGTACTACTAAATCATTTCCATCAATCCTTACTTACCTCAATTACTACTACATTTAGTACCAGTGATTCTATCGTCATTAGATTACTGTATTCATTTACTACTATCCGATTCGCGATTCTACAAGTTTGACTCCATCGATCAATCAAATCAATCCATCCATCATCTCATCACCACCTGCCACAGGTACTACTACTACTACTACTCGTGCCACGCTTCCAGGCCTGTTACTGCGGCGGCTGCATCAGCACTACAGCCATTAACACCAGTGCTCCCTCCCATCGCTCCGCCTGTACTCGTAGTAGCCTAATACCTGTACTGGTACTCCGTAGTAGAACGAGTCGAGTCGAGTCGAGTCCAGTCCAGTCCACATAGTCCAGTCCTTTTTCCCACCTCCCACCTCCCACCTCCCACCCCCCCCGGACTCTCCTCAAACTCACCACCAGAAACTTACCCTCCTCTCTTCTTCTTACCTCGCTCCTCAACCCTACCTCATTTCCCAATCTCCAATCCTTCTCTGCGTCTCCTTCATCTATCCGCTCTTCGCAATCTCTTCTTCTTTTTCCATTCCGTCCGCTTTCTCTTTCTCTTTCTTCTTTCTCTCCCTTTTTCCCTCTTTTTTTTTCCGCTCCTTCTGCACCCTTGGGTCTCACCCATTTCCCCCCCCCCCATTCTGTTTCTTCTCTGCTTCAGGTTCCCTCTCGAGGCCGCAATTGCTACGCAATTCTTCCAATCCCGCCCCCTCGGGAATTTCTTCCATCCATCCGTCAATTGATTGCTTTCAACTTCTTCTCCCTACTACTACGACGAGACTACTCTACTACTACCTACTACCACTACTACCACTACTAGTACGAGTACGACTCCGTACTGACGTCGGATTACTCCTCTTCTACTACCTACTGCAATTGCAACTGCAACTGCAACTACTACTACTACTTCTTCTTCTACTCATCAATCTCTTTTAATCTTTGTTTCCCGCGTGATTCCCATTTCCTTCCTCCATACAGGCCGCCATCTGGGTCTCCTTTTTTTTTCCCACAAAAAAGAAGCCTTCATTGAGCGTTTAGTGTTTAGTGTCATAGAACAATGGCAGCTGCTGCAGTTACCAAGGTGTGTACGCTCCCAGAAATCTCCTCCCCCTTCGCCGCCATCTCCATCCAAATCCCCATCCCAATCCTCCTCGGGGCCCCTGTCCGGAAGAGACGTGTCGCTGGTCTCGTCGTCGTCAACGTCGCCAATGTCGCGCGCTCCCCCCTCCCCCCCCCCTTTCAATCCCTTCCTCTGCGCGAGACCTACTACCCGTGTTCGTCGGCTGACCGTGAGCAAACGCGCCCGCGCGCCTCTCGTTGCACCCGATCCAGTTTTTGCGAGAATACAAACTCGTAGTAGTCGGTGGTGGTGGTGTCGGTAAATCTTGCTTGACCATCCAATTGATCCAAAGCCACTTCGTCGACGAGTATGATCCCACAATCGAAGGTTCGTTGCCATCCCCCCCCTCTCTCTCCTCCTCCCTCTCTCCATCTCGCACTCTCCCTCTCCTCCACTTCCGCACGTCGCGCTCTCTCCCTCAATTCCTCCTCTGCACGGACTACCTACTACATGTACCTACCTTCATACCTTGTGAGACACGCCAAAACTGACCGAGCCTCTCTCCACAATACAGATTCCTACCGAAAGCAATGCGTCATCGACGATGAAGTCGCCCTCCTCGACGTCCTTGACACCGCCGGTCAAGAGGAATACAGTGCCATGCGGGAACAGTACATGCGAACTGGAGAGGGTTTCCTGCTAGTCTACTCCATCACATCACGGCAGAGCTTCGAAGAAATCGTCACCTTCCAGCAGCAGATCCTCAGGGTCAAGGACAAGGACTACTTCCCCATCATCGTCGTCGGAAACAAGTGCGATTTGGAGGGCGAGCGTGAGGTCACCAGGCAAGGTAAGCCAAATCGCAGTCGCAACAATTGATCCTCTTCGCTCTCGGGCCCTCTGCCACGGGAACCCAATCTTCTCCTTGTACTGACACGGCACCGTTTGAACAGAGGGTGAAGCACTGGCAAAGTCGTTCAACTGCAAGTTCATCGAGACCTCAGCAAAGTCCAGGATCAACGTCGACAAGGCCTTCTTCGACATCGTCCGCGAAATCCGAAGATACAACCGGGAGATGCAGGGCTACTCCACCAATAGCGGCGCGACCACCGGCCAGAACCCCCCCAAGCCGATGGATGTGGAAGATGGCGAGGTGGAGGGCGGCTGCTGCAAGTGTGTCATCATGTGAGAGCCTTGTTTGTCTCTCGGAAAGCAGGCTGGTGGATCAGCACGTAAGGGACACTCTCCATCGGAGTGTCTTCATGACTTGGGCCGGATTTTCATGGTGGGGACGATATGGTCGAGGATTCATTTGCACGTTTTGGTTTTCGAAAAAAAATTATGGGCGCCTCATAATAGCGACACACGGTCTTGGACGACAACGAACATGCCACCCCTCATGTGCATCGAATTTGGGGCAGCTGGCTGCTGACCTGGGTCACTGGCTCTGACTTCTTTTCCCTGTGTTTCTCTCTTTTTTCTTTTTTTCTTAAACTCCTTCTCTTTTTCTCCCCTCTTCTCTCTCCCGGCCTCATCTACGAAATACCACACAGACACACACACACACACACACACACAAAGATGGCACGCCCTAGAAACGTTGGCCACGGGAAGGGGTCTTTCAAAATTAGCAAGCGGCATCAGCTGTGTTCTTCGCACGAAAATCACGCTTCGACCTCGTGGAGTGCATCGTGAGACTCCAGGAAACTCTCGGATTGGGGAAGGGGAAAGACTTCAGCATCTCCGAAACGGCATTTACGCAAGATCTACGCAGAGGAGCATCTACTACCCACCAAGAAGACGACGGAGCGAGGCAGGGAGGGAGGGATGTCGATCTGGGCGAGAGAAGCAGGCTGGAGCGCGACACAGAAGATGGGATGGATCATCGAAGGAAGAGGAGAGTGAGGGAGAGAGCTTGGAGAAAGGCGCACATTGCGACGAGGCCGAACGTATGCGGATGCCGAGGCTTTCGGAGAGTTCCGAAATCCGGCCATTCTCCCACCCCACCTTCTGGGTGAGGTGGATCTATGGACACGGCGAGGCATCAAGTCCCCCGGCCACCACCATACGGGTCGCGTGCGTTCTTCCCTGCATCCGATATTCATACCTGTAACTTCATTTTCTATTTATTGACCTAATTTGCATCATGACTAAAGTTTCATACAGCGCGTCCTATACCTAGTATTGTCTCTGCCTCAAGAAGAAAGAAGTCTGAAAGAAAATCTAGTGCTCTATTTGTTTATTTTTGACGTCATCAAAAGGGGAGAAGGGAAGACAGAAGGGGAGAAGAAGAAAGAAACAAGGCTGTCGTTGTCGTTGTTGAGAGGGAAGAGACGACCGAAAGGAATACCCATCCAACACAACAGCAGCTCAGGAGTTGACCCAATCCTGGGGAGGCTGAGGGAACCATCCCCGATAGCCGTCGACGATCTTGGGACTCACGTCCTGGTTGACCACCCACTCGCAGCACAGCAGGCAGGCCCACGCCCTGGGCCCCACGGCGTCGAGCTGCTCGGCAGCGTCGGCCGAGAGGCTAGCCTGGGCGGCGGGCTTGGTGAGGATGCACGCGGGGCAGACGGGGCGGCCGAACTCGCGGACGCGCCAGTCGCGGATCTGCTCGGCGCGCCTGACCATCTCCTGCACGAGGCGGACCTTGTGGGAGAGGCACATGCGCTGCGCGAGCAGCTTGGTCGCGCACGAGCAGCCCGTGACGGGCAGCGCGGGGCCCCTGAAGTTGATGACGCCGTTGGCCATGCGCCGCGGGCCGCTGATGTTGGGGTCCATGTACGGGCGGCCGCGGACGTCGCAGATGCCCGCCATGCGCAGGCGGTCGAGCTCGGCGGGCTGGCTGCTCACGGCCTCGGCGCAGTCGTTGCACAGGTATGCGCGGCACCTGAGCACGTCGGCGAGCCGCCAGACGCCGGCGCGCGCGAACCGCGCGTTGCCCTCGGCGGCGCAGGCGTTGCAGACGGGCTTGGGGCCATGATGGGGCAGCACGCACTGGCAATCCATCGCGACCATGGTGCCGCAGTTGAAGCCGTGCTTCGCCGCGGGCTTCTCGGTGCAGATCAACTCGGGGCCGCCGGTCGGGATGCTCGGCTGCTCGGGGACACGCGCGAGGTAGTTGCCTAGGGGTGCCCGGGTGGACGGCGGCCGGCCCTGGACGAGGCCGAAAAGGGTGGCCGCGAAGGCGATGTCGACTTGTCTGGCGCTTGCTGTTGCCGCGGGTCCCCGTGTCCTCTGGAGAGCAGCGAGAGCGAGGGCCTGCTCCCCCGCCGGCACGGGGATCGCCACTGGCTGGGCGGTTGGCGCTGCTGGAGTACTGTTGGATGCCTCTGCCGGGGGGGTGTCGGCCCAGGGATCTGCGGTCACCGGAGGAGGAGTGGCCGTTGTGGGGTCGATCCTGAGCGGCTGAGAGCCTATGATGAGCACATCGTCGTCGACCTCCATTGCATCGGCCGGCGCGGGGGTGGCTGCCGCAGGCTGTCGAGGAGGAGGTGGAGCGACCGCTGCCGCGGCGGGCCGAGGGGCGAATGGATTGGCGGGAGGAGGATTCCGAGGCGGGGGCCACGCGCCCGCCACGTTTGGAGCTACGACTTGTCCCGGATCAGGGGTGGGAGCGACAATGGCGTTGTTGACCGCAGGCCGTGGAGGGGAAACATTGGCCGGGGTCACTTCGCGGACCGGCGACCGAAGCCTACGGCGGGCTTGACGCTCAGGAGAAGCCGATGCAAGCTCGGGGAAGAATGCGGCATCGAAGTGACCCGGGGGAGACCTGGCGACGGGCGCGAGCCGCTGCGTGGGCGCGTCGTTGTCGAACTGCCAGCCGCCGTTGCGGTCCTCAAGGCTCATGCCGATCATCCCCGACATGGCCTCGTCCAGCGAGTGGTGATAGTACGGCAGGGCGCTCGAGTCGAACGGCGGGCTGGGCGGCGGGTAGAAGTACGCGCCGTTGTTTCCCAGGTTCCCGCCGGTCCCGGAGTCGCCCCCGACCCAGACGCTGCCGCAGCGGAAGCCGTCGTACCCCGGAGAGGGGAAGCCGTTGCCCTCGGTGCCCAAGTTCAGATCGTAGTCGCTGTCGTCGTCCTCGTCGCCGCTTTGGCCCTCGGGCGGCCTGTACTTGGGTTTCCACTTGATGAGCGCGAGCCTGCTCCGCGCGGCGCTCACCGCCCGGGGATAGTCGGGGTGCTCGTTGGGGGGCCTGGGGTTGGCCCAGGAGCTCCTCATGGCCGCGAGGAGCGAGTGGACGGCGATGAGAGAGGGCATCAGGCCCTTGAGCTGGGTGCTGGCGTGGCAGTGCGGGGGCATGCCGCGCGGGATGACGCAGGACCGCATCCTGAGGGCGAGGTTGGCGTGGCCGCTCACGTTGAGCCTCTCGATCTGCATGGCGTACACGGGGGCGAGGGGCCCGAACCACTCGTCGATGGAGGCGCCGCTCTTGGGCACGTTGACGCCCGAAGAGCTGTACCCCAGGCCGAGGTAGTACAGGGCGCCGGGGGCCGGGTCGAGTCTGCCGTTGATGCAGTTGAAGCACCTCCTGGACGAGCGCGAGAACTCGTCGCAGAGGTGCTGCTCGCCGAGGCTGACGCACGAGTCGCAGGGCCGCTGGTGGTCGCAGGGCCGGCCGAGGGCGCGGCAGCGGCGGCACGGGGAGAAGGGCTTGTACACGCCGAAGCCGACGCGGGCGAGGTCGAAGATGGGGAAGCGCGCGCCGTCGACGGAGACGCAGTCGATGCCGAGCTCCGTGCACCGCTCGCAGGCGAACTCGGCCGTCGCGGCGTCGACGCGGCAGTGCCAGCCGTCGGCGGCGCACCGCCCGCAGTGCTTGCGCCAGGGGGTGCTCCCGCTGACCATCAAGGCCCCGTGCTCCAGGGGGTACCGCGAGACGACCCACGACTGCGGCGGCGTCGGCCGCGCCGGGTGCGCGACGAGGTGCCCGCCGTCGATGCAGGTCAGGTTCTTGCGCACGCAGTACGTGCACGGCTTCCCCCACGCCGAGCGGTCCGAGAGCCACGAGCACCCCGGCTCCAACCTCTTCCTGTCGTTCCTGTACTCGCACGCCTCGCACTGCCTCCGGGTCCACGGCCGGATGTCGCTCTGGCCCCTGAACCGCGGCTCCTTCGGCGTGCCCCTGACCCTGCACGCGTGCCCCTTGCGCTCCTCTCCGCACCGCGAGCACGAGTACCCCAGCGTGGGGTCGACGTCGCACGTCGCCGCGAAGCCCGTCCCGCTGCGCTTGCTCCTGCTCTTGCGGCAGAAGTCGCACGCGGGCGGCCTGTAGTTGTTGACGTCCTGCGCGTGGTTCTTGCGGAACGGCACCTCGCTGGACCGCTGGAGCACGCACCGGTGCGTCGGGTCGCGGAAGCGCTGCTCCGTGCAGTTGGTGCACTCGAGGTAGTCCTTCTTGGTGACGCGCTGGAGGTCGCAGGGGCGCGGGAGGCCCTTGATGCCGCTCTTCTTGCTGCAGAACTTGCATGCCAGGATGGCTGATTTGCCCTTGCCCTTGCCCTTGCCCTTGGTAGGGCGGGGAGGCGGGGGCATCAGGAGGGCGTCGTCTTTCCCCTGAGTCGGAGCAGCGGCGGCGGCATTGTCGTCGTCATCGTCGTCATTGTTGTCATTGTCGTCGTCGTCGTCGTCGTCGTTGTTGTTGTTGTCACCGTCGTCGTCGTTTCGTACGAGGATCAAGGCTTGCGGGTTCACGGTCTCAGGGGGAGCACTCGGGCCTGCGTTTTCGTCGACCTCCACATCCACATCCATGCCGTCTTGTGCGTCTTCGTTGGCGTTATTATCCGCGCTCGCGGCGAGGGTATTATTCACGTCGGACCGGAACTGCGCGCGGGGGGTGGCCGCCGCGTGGGGAGGACGGGGGCGCTTGAGCTTCTTGGCGGGAGGTGCGCCGTCGTCGTCGACAGCATCGTCATCGTCGCTGAGGACGGTGGCTCGTCTTTTGCGAGACTGGCCGACCCGAGTTGGCAGAAGGTCAAAGTTGTCGTCGTCGTCCTCCTCACCGTCATCCTCGCCGTCGTCACTTGGTTCAGGATAATCATCCTCGGGTGTTACCCTGCTCCTCTTATCCTTCTCTTTGGGGTCGGGCCGGCGATAGGGGTGAGCCCTGTTGGCGGCCTTGTTTGATTCCCTGGCGGGGGGGCGTTCGCCCGCAGCGTTGGGCCTGGAGTCGTTTCGGGCAGGAAGATCCCCACGTCTGGGCCCACGCCGAGGGGGCGAGGCCGAGTATAGGTCCTCTTCGTCGTCGTCGTCGTCGTCGCCGTCCATGTCCATGTCATCATCGGCAACCTTCCTCCTGGCATCCTTTGGTCCCGGCCTCGACGAGGACTTCGCTCTCTGACTCCCCTCGCGGCTGGGGTCAGTCGGTCTGTGTGCCGGCTTGGTCGGCCACGGTCCCTTGTAGACGCCCCCTGGACGGATTCTCCGCTCCTCGGGGGGCGTCGGCGAGCGCACCTCCCGGGACGAGCCGTGTTTGTCTATGGGATCTAGCAGGAGTCGCGCGAGGAGTCCCGTGTACATGCCTCCCGGGTGGAATACTCGTGTGTTGGGGCGCGTTGGCGTGAACTCGTCTTGGGTCTTCTTTTTCTTCTCGCTCTTTCGGGTCGGGTCCTTCTGGGCCGTGTCCTTCCGGCTCTTCTCGGCCATGTCTTTCATCTTGTCTCCGAGGCTGGAGCCCTTGGGGACGGAGAGAGCAGGGGGGAAGCTCCCCTGGACTGGTCGCGTCGGAGGATCCGCCCGAGGACGCTTGGAGGATTGCCTTGACTCGTCTCTGCTCTTCTGACTTCTCTGGGACATGTCTCTCATGATGTTGCCGAGGTTGAAGCTCCGCGGGATCGTGGGGAAAGAGGGGAAGCCCCCCCGAACTGGGAGCCTGGTGGTATTTGCCCGAGGGCGTGATCGAGGTGGCTGACGTCGCGGAGGGATGTCGTCCTCATCGTCATCTTCGTCTTCGTCTTGGATGTCGTCGTCGTCGTCGTCGTCGTCATCGTCATCATCATATGCTTGCCGAGTGGTGGCTCTGTTCCGGGCGCGAGTTGATCGTCTCGTCGAAGCAGAGAGGTTCGCGCCGGACACGTTGGCGTTGGCATTGTTGGTGTTGTTTGCTGCTGCCCTGTTGCTCGATCGAGTGGTTTGCCTGGGTCTCCGGCCGCCAGTGGGTTGAAAGTCCTTTTCGCCGGAGGACTCGCCTCGATTGCCCTTGGCCATGGCTGGTGGGCTGCAGGATGAGCTGTGGAGGTTGATTGAACGAGATCAGATGAATCGACAGTGTTCTCTGATCAGGGGGCAGGGAGGTTGGGATCGCAGGATCAGAGCAGAGATCTCGTTGAGTGGGGATGGAAGGGAGGAAGGGGGACAAAGACAAGACGCGAAGACGCGAAGCAAAGCAAAGCAAAGCAGAAAGGGAATAGGAAGGGAGCAAAGGACGGCAAGAAGCCTCTGGACTCGGGGGGATATTGACGAGGGGCACTACGAATTCAAAGGAAAGGGAATTTGAGAACAGGGTTGAGAAAGGGGGCACGAGAAGGTGACGATATCAAGAAAAGCGAGGAGCTCAGAAGTCGTTCCGAAAGGATCAAGCCTGTTGATCACGGAGTTGGCGAGACGGGTCTGACGCGTGGGGTTTCAAACAGGGCGCGTGAAAAGCAAGATGATGCTAATTCGTCTTCTTCTGGAACAGCTCCCCCTGGATGGGAGCTCCCTGATATAACAAGATCTCTCAGTGAAGCCATGGAGCTCAGGGCATCGTCAGTTGAGCAGAGCAACGGGAGCTCACGATGTTCTTTGTTCAGAAGCAAAGAGAAACGGAGGGCATATCGGTGCTCAATGGATGAACAATGAACGAGATTGCTGGTGAAAGCAAAGGGCACTTTGTGTGGATTGAGGGGGAGTCGGCGTTGGTCAAAGGTGAACAAGGAGAAGGCTTGAGCTTTGGATTTGGAGGGGCGCAGTGCGGTTGCTCGCAAGTGGGAGGAGGATACGATGGGACGCATGCGGGATGGACAATGGCTCTATCGAGAACCTTGATCCATTGAGAGTGATTTTAGGGGGGAAAGGATGCAGAAAGAGTTGAGATGCTGAGATGCCAGGTCCCAAGCGTTGGTGTTTCCAGACATGAGGCTATTCCTGAGCATGCTCTCCTTTCGATAAAGCAGTTGTGCATCGTTACCATGGACTGGACTCCCCTTCTGAATCCATCGCCAGCTCCAGACGTGGCGTTTGAGACTCATCGATGTGTCCAGGAGCTCGAGATCAGAAGACAAAGGGGCTGCGAGTCCGAATTCAGATCCAACAGCCTCCCAACCCGGGGCAGCATATGTAGAAGTCCCAGAGTTGACCCAAGTTTCCAACACGGTCTCCGGACAAAGACGCCTTGCCCAGAGCACAGACTCCACAGACTCACCTTTTTCCCCCTCCCTCCAGCCGGGAAACAGTGCCACAGACACAGACGCATGCAGACAGACAAAGACAAAGAGAAAGAGAAAGACAGTTGCTCTGCTCGTGCCTCGGCCGCCGGATGACAATTGAACAGGATGATCCCATTGAACCGCACGCACGGGGCACGGCACAGACGCCCTTTTGTCCGCGTCGCTCACGCTCCCCCGGCGATGGAAGTCATCTCCCCAGAATACCTCCATGTCTCCAGAAGACCAGGGCGGCAGTGAACCATTGCTATTCTTGCTCTGCTTTCTCCTCTCCTCTCCCCTCTGTTTAACCCCCCCGTCCTTCCCCATGTCAAATCTCGACCCTGTCTCGCGACGAAGCCTCCAACGTATCTCCTCCTCTGTTGTTGTTGTTGTTGTTGTTGTTCAATAAAAAAGCACCGTGCTGGCCTGAGATCCCGATTTCCCCGACAGAAACACCAAGCCCAAGATCCCATTTCCCCCCCTTGTCCTGCTGGCCTCCCCTTTGCCGTCGTCGACCATCGTTTCTTTAGGTCGTTCGTCCAGTGGGTTCCAAAATCTAGCGAGCACCACTCGACAACTGCGTATTCCTTCATCTCACTGAAGAGTAGAATAGGAGAAAAAAAAAAAGGAAGTCGTATTTACGTATCCCGGGGCCTCGTGGCCCACCGACCATCTGTAAAAAAAAAGCGTCATTATCCACACATTCTGCCAGCCTATTTTTATCTGCCCCGCTTGTAGTCTTCTTTGTTCATGTTGCTCTTCGTCGTCGTGATCGATGGTATTATGTCGTGTGGAGATTTGGCGCCCCCCATTCACTCCTCTCTCCCCTTGCCCCCTCACCCCTTCACCCCCCCAACACCCATCTCTTTCCCTCTGTCCTGCCTTGCTTTCTCACAAATCCGGCTTTCAGCCGGAGAACTGAAACCTCGCCGCCTCGAGCGATCCGAGGCCATCGCGGGGCGCCACGTTCCGGCGGCGGTACGTGTTGGTGAAATCCTGCAGCAGGGCGCGCACGTGTCGCATGCCCCCGGCGTCGCCCGACGTGAGCTTCTCCTTGATCTTCTCCATGAGCCGGGTGGCCTCGCCGGGGGATACGGTTCCCTGGGGCAGGAGGTTGATCGTGTGCGTGACCCACTCGGTCGTCTGGAGGGGCAGCAGCTCGAACAGGCTGAGCAGCACGCCGCTGCCGTCGGCGAAGCAGTCCCGCGGGAACGTGATCATCATGCCCGCCATGACCTGCTTGACGAGGGCCTCGCCGTGGCTCCCGAGGAGGTTCTTGACGATGTTGCGTATGTCCGCCGCGACGTCGTCCGGGAGGCCCTCGCTGCTGGCCGGGTTCTCGCCTCCGTAGGAGAGCAGATCCCTGAGGAAATGGAGCGTCGAGGCCAGGGGGTCCCGCTGCTCCAGGGTCAGGGCGTAGACGGAGGCCTCGAAGATGGGCACCAGGAGCTGCGACGGGACCAGCCTCTGCGGGTAGTAGAGCAGGGCGTCGATCAGGAGCCGGAAGAAGTCGTCAATGACGTCCGGCAGCTCTTTGGGCTGCAGCTGCGTCATGACCCTCAGGAACGTCGTCGTCTGCGCCTCGAAGAAGTGGTAGATGTTGTCCGTTGTGGTCCTGTCGACGTGCTCCCGCGCTTCGGAGAACTCGCGGAGGATTGCCGATGTCACCCACAAGAAGCATCCTTCCCTGGATGCGTCGAATCCGCTGGCAAGCTTGTTGGCCATCTGCGGCAGCAGGCTGACGATATCGGTGCGGTACGAGATGACCATGTTCCGCCAGCATCGGCAGATCCTCTCGCAGATGGGGGAGAAGCCGAGGAAGTTATCGAGAACGGTGGAGAGAATTGGGAAGACCTCCGCCCAGTATTTGACGGCGGGGTTCTCCTCTCCGGGACTCACGGGAGGCATGACTGTCTGCACAAACAGAGTGATGAGCTGGAGATGATCTGTGAGGGATGTCAGTATACGCGGATTCCTTTTCCCAATTTTGATGCCGAGACGGGCAGAAGGAAACAGAGAAAGACATGAATCATACCTGCTACGGCCAGTTTTCCCTCATCCGTAGTCGCGTTGTTCGCCTTCTCCATGAGCCTGCGTATCAAGGGATCGCAGTACAGCTTCAGGAGCTGGTAAATCTCGCTCAGGGGCTGGACGGCGACGACGTTACCGACGCCCTCCGTGACCTCTTCCTTGCTCAGGTCCGGAAGCTTGTCGAGGACCTGGTCGTAGAACGTCTGGAGCTGGAGCACCTGCCCGCTGAGGAGGTGCTTGCAGTCCATGCAGAAGAACTTGAGCGAGAGCGCGGCCGCCCTGATGACCTCGCGAGAGTCGGACTGGAAGGAGTTGACGATGTAGTTGAACTGGGGCTCGAGGTATTGCGTGTGAGCGCTGGTCCATACCGTATACCGCCCGAGCACCATGATTGTCGCAAAGCGCAGCTTCTCGTGGTTCGGGATCTGGACGAGCAGCGGCATCAGCTGCGGGAGCACAATCTCCTCCTCCTTGTCGACCATGCGACCGAGGGCACGCATGGCGAACAGCGGCGCCTCGAGCTCCTGCCAGTGGGGCACCACCGAGTCGGTGGCCTGGCTGGCGTATTTGGACATCCAGAGCTGGATGGCCTGCAGGACCTTGGTCAGGCACTCGGTGACGCCCATGACCTCGCACGCGTCCTTGAGGGCGTCTCCCATGTGGTGTCGGAACTCCCTGAACTTCTCCTCCACCTCGCGGTCTCCGTCGAACAGATCGGCCTCGTTGCCGGACTCGGGGTGCGGGTACTGGAGGTGCGTGAGGAGGACGTCGACCAGCTTGGCGTAGACGTCGACGAGCTCGAGTCTTGCCTGGATGTATCTCTCGAGGACGAGATACTGCTTCATTTCGTACCACAGCTGGAAGGTGTATTCGATGACGTCTCTGTCTGAGTCCCTGGCGGCGCATTCGAGGACGGCATCCACGAGGGGCCTGAACTGGGACGGCTGCCGCGCGATGGCAACCACCCAGCTCTCGGCCGCGGTGGAGAGCACCTTCGTGAGAGCCTTCATCTTGTCTGTTTCCTCATCGGCCACGACCTTGGCGATCTGCGACTGGAGGGCAACGATCCTCGGGAATAGGGTCTGGATGATGGCCTGGTTCTCGTCGACATCCGCCGTCTCCCTCAGCATGGTGCAGAGACATTCGGCGGCCTCCTCGCTGCATTCATCGCTCGTCAAGCCGGTGAAGATGGAGTCCAGGAGGGGCGAGTTCGCGACAGTGGCCACGGGCACCTCCCTGAGCCACGAGGTGATACACTCCATGAGGGCGGGATTTAAGGCGGCGGCAGCTGCATGAAGAAGCCAACGTCAGATATTGCTCTCTTTGGGCGCAAAAAAAAAAAGAAACCCGCGCCGAAGAAAGGGGGATACTTTGGATTTCCAGCGCATCTGGCCAACTTACACGACGATTGGGAATAGTTGATGAGAAGCTGCACGACCTGATCGGCATTGTCTCCCAGCAAGGCTTGCGTCCGCGCCGCAAGATCTTCTTCCTATTTTCCAACGATTAGACACAGTCTCTCTCTCTCTTTGTCTCTCTCTCTCTCTTATTTTTTTTTTTTTGCGTGCTGCATAATCGAGCGGCCGAAAGTATGTCGTGAGGTTGAAAAAGCGCATTTCGAATACAAGCTGTGCGATCCACGTACAGACAAGGTAATTTTTCGACCTTCGGTCACCTCTTCGGGGAGGACTCGCAGGAAGTCGAGGATGGCAGCGTGACTCTCGGGGCTGTCGCTCAGGGACTGGACGACGGAGGGAAGCACGTCGGTCCACTCTTTCATCTGGACGGCGAGGATCGCGAGACAGACGCATAGTTGGACTCGGATGGGCCTCGGTCCGGCGGCAAAGAACTTGAGGAGCAATAGGATCTGGTTTCGGAGCGCCGGGAGCTCGGTCGAAGGGACTTGAGTCGCAAGGTCATAGGTGATCTGTGACATGTTCACAACTTGTAAGCTTTGCGCGAGAGGGTAAAAGAACGCTACCCCCTG
>NQYQ01000001.1:2470600-2487358 GCA_003055925.1 Escovopsis sp. Ae720 | reverse complement strand
GGGGGGGGGAGGGGGGGGGGAGATATTGACCTTGCCGCGAAGAGTGATGGCAGCGAAGAGGGTGGCTTCGGGCTCTGCCTTGGACTGGAGGATCCCGATTACTGTGCCCCAGGAATCTTTCTGCGAAGATGAGAGAAGAGACGGTGGTTAGAATGCCGAAGCTGAGGCCGAGAGGCGGGCGGGCGGGCGGCGGGTGTATTGACGAACCGACTTCTGGAACCTCTCCAAGTACTCGTGCGCCTGTTTCTTGGAGTCCTGCTCTCCAGTCCTCATGGTCAAGACCGCGCCCAAAACATCAGACGGCGCAAAGGCCTCCTGCGCGCCGTTCGCGGCCATGCTGGCTCTCTTGGTGTGACAAGTGCCGAAGCGCGGTATTCCTTTCTCTTGAACGACTTTTTCTTCCTCGGATCCCCCTCCTTTCTCTTCCTCCGTCCTTGGATTCTCGAGAAAGAAAAAAAAAAAAAAGAGAGACCTTCGCTTCGAAGGGGGGGGGGGCCAAACAGACTCGGGACGACAAAGGCAGCGATCTGGAAGCTTGCACGCCTCGAGGGCTACCGGAAGCAAAGGGCCGAGACAAAGGCAAAGACGATTCTTGCCTGCTCAGCGTGTTCGAGAGGTCGAACGGACGGCGTCGATGGGGGGCGTAAAGACGGAGGAGCACAGCACAGGAAAGGAAGACGACGGGAGACGGGGGACCCGCGAGGTGAGCTCTGGTGAGAGGGCGAGGCCTGTGATCGGGTCGCGTGGGGGTGAGTGGATGATTGATGCTGCGTCAGCAAGACCACGGGCGTCTGACGGCCTCGAACCTGGATCTCGCCGTGGTGGTTGCGGTGATAAAAAGGTGGTAGATGTAGTGGAGGTTGGTGGTGGAGGTTCTGGCTCATCGTCGTGCCGCTTTGATTGATCGTGGAGGCGGAACGACGCTGGAAGTCGCTTGGCGGGGCAGTGACGGGCTGGAGACACGGGCGTTTTTGTTTTTCCGAGCCGAAACATGGATCACTTACCCTAGAGTTACAGGGTAGGCATGATGAATTTTGATCAATGCTGGATTGAATTCAATGCACGATTATGTATTGAATTCCATACAGGGTAGGCGCAGCATATGTATTGATGTCATCCGCCTTTCGTGCATTTGAATTGAAGCATCGTGAACAACATACTCCGTACATCAATACAATTGATCATCTTCCCAGCATCACGGGGTTGGATGCCACGCGCTGATCGCCCCCGGATCCGCAGACTCCCTCACCCCCCCATCCCCCAGCACCACCCCGTGCACCCTCCGGTCATACTTCCCCATCGGCACCTCCTCCCCCTCCTCCCCCGCCGCCCCGTCCAGCAGCTGCTCCCGCAGCGCCAGCCCGTACACCAGCGGCCTCGTCGCCCCCTGGCCCGTCGCCGCGATGTACCGGTTCAGGAAGAAGTCGTAGAACCCCTTCCCGTGGCCGAGCCGCCTTACGGCCCCGAGCCCGTCGACGTCAAACGCCACGCCCGGCACGAGGATCAGATCCAGGGGCTCTGTGCCAGTACTCGCATCCCCGCCGTGGTACAGCACGCGCTCCCGCTCGTGCACCCCGCCGCCGTCGATGCTCGGGATGCCCCACGCGTCCCGCTCCAGGGAGTCGTAGTCCTCCACGCCCCGGAGGCGCACCATGTCCATGACCCGCGCCGGCGCGCCCTCCGTCGGCTGCGGGTTCCGGTGCAAGAAGGGCACGAAGACCTGCTTCCCCTCGCTCAGGGCGTGCCGCACGATGGCGTCTGTCTGGATCTCGCCGGACGGCATGGACAGGAAGACGCTGATGCGGCTGGCCTCGCGGTAGGGCTTGAAGTCCCTGAGGACCTCGAATACTCTGCGGCCTAGAACAAGTAATGAGTCCCAATGATCGATTGCATCTCTCAGTGGGGATTACAGGGGCTTATCTTGCTGCCATACTCTGTGTGAGGATCGACTCCGGGGGGATCGTCGAGAGCCTCTGCTTCATGACAGCCCTGAGCTGCTGCTTGGCCGTCGTGATGGATGATGTCATGGTGCCTGAGAGTATGGATGTATGTACCCCAGCTGGGGTCTGAAAATAGCAGATGACTTCAGGAGGCGACTTGGAGGAATCGGATACCTCATGAGTTTCCTTCAAGCAAAAGAATGCAGATATCCCGTCTTTTTCAGAAGAGGATTGAGGTTGAAAGATCATGGATGCTCGATCGAAGCTGCACGCATGTCCAGCCTCTGGTCAACGTGCTGTCAATGCCAAGGGTGGTGCTACCCTAGAGAGCATCGTCTCGTATGTCCAGTTCTCCTTGATATTCAATGACAATCTGGACGTCGACCTGGCAGCTCACAATTTTACCCCTGAAATGACTTCTTGATTTCTTGAACTCACATGGACTTCATCACCACCTGCTTTCGGTATACATTCACATCATGCAGCTTCTTGCATTTCAAAGAATTGCTTTTTTTTTCTTCTTCATTCGTTTGCAATGGTCTATGAACTGGGGATTACTTCGAACCCCATCGGACCTCCATCATGACCACTTTTTTGTTTCTCCCCACTCAATTATCTCATTGTCCACTCTCCCACTCCGGGTTCTGTTGCAAAGTATGTCAGCATAAATCATACCTCAACGAGCGTCTCTACTGTGACAACAAAAAAAGGTCAAGGAAAGAGGGGGGGAAGGGAAGGCGAGGCAAGAGAAATATGACTGACCTTTCGCAGAATCACCAGTCCCTCCAGGGTGCTATTTAAGCTGATGTACTCCTCGTCCTCCAGCTCGGCCCGCTCACCAAAGCCCAGCAGCACCGGCGTGCTCTGCGTCTGCCACCCGGTGATCGTCTTCGGGCGGCCCGCCTGGCCCACAACGTCCACGGCCTGGCCCACGCGCACGTTCACCTTGAGCGGCTTGAGGTTCTCGTCCAGCGTGACCAGGAATCGCGGGTGCATCGCCGGCACGAGGAAGTACAGCAGATAGTGAGACGACGACGCGATGAACTCCTTAGGATCGATCATCGCCACCATGGTCGCCAGCAGGCCGGCCGTCGACACGTGCGACAGGACCTGCCGGTCCGAGTGGAACGGGTTGAGCGACAGCGTGCCCTTGCCCATGTGCAGCAGGCCCTGGGCGATGCGGACCATGAACAGCGCGTCCGGCTCCCGATGGTAGTAGCTCGCCAGCTGCCTCAGGAGCTGGGCCAGCCTGGCGTTGTTCGTCCCGGCGCCGAGCATGCCCATGGCGAAGATGGCGTTGATCGCCACCTCGGGGTCGTTGTCGTGGCTGTACCTGGACAGCGTGTCGTACACCTTCATCTGCGGGTTGCTGGGGCTGATGAGACCCATGGCCAGCGGCACGGCCTTGCGGATGTTGGCCTCGCCGTAGTGCATCAGGTGCCCAAACTGCCTCAGGATCATCTCCTGGCCGACCTCCTCGCCCATCGCGACGAGCGCGATACCCAGGACGGCGTAGGCCTGCAGCAGCTCGTCTCCCTTCTTGTCGTCAGACTCCTCCTGGTGCTCGTTGCAGATATGCAGGAGCTCCTGGATCTTCAGCACGGCTCCGGTGCCGGCCCAGGCACAGATCTCCGCCAGGACCGCCGTCGGCTTGGACATGGGGTGGTCGACGGCCTTGAGCGTCTCCAGGATCACGTCTACCTCCTCCTGGCGACCAAAGTAGAGCAGGCCGAGGCCGAGGGCGAGGAATCGCGTCCACTTATCGGTGAGCTGGCTCTTGCGGTCCTCGTCCATCAGCGTCGTCACGATGGCCTCGCTGACCTCCGAGTGCGATGTGCCGATAGCAATCAGACCGCACGCCAACGCAGCCATCGCCGAGATCTGCATGGACTGGGACGAGTCCATGATGATCGGCAGCAGCAGCCCGATGACGTCCTCCCTGTTGGATCCCGCGTACGCCAATCCGAGGCCCATCAGGCAAGCCGTCCGCACAAGAGGGTTCTTGTGGTGGAGCTTGTCGGAGTCGCCGAGCAGCGCAAAGGCAGGGTCCGAGTCGAGGAGGACGCCCGAGTTCATGATTCCGATCGCAAGCATGGCACCGGCCTGCAACTCGGGCTGGGTCGCGTCGTCGGTGTACTTGTCGATGCAGTCCAGCCCGTTCTCGACATCCCACAGCAGGAGCGTTCCCAGCGACGCGACGGTGGACATGTAGCCCTCGTTGTTGGTCTTCCAGACCCAGGCCTGCTGCTCCTTGCCCACGAGCATCATCTCGTCCTTGCCGAACCCGGCGTTGACGAAGGCGTTGACGAAGGCGGCGGCGAGGTTGTGTCGGCTGGAGGACTCGATGTTGGTCATGCCCGCCACCCTGCTGCTCTCGAGGTGGCTCTTGTAGATGTCCTCGGTGGACTTGGGGTCGAGGATGTTGAGCTCCTTGCCGAGAGCCTTGAAGTGGTCCGCCAGCTGAAGGTTGTGGAGGGACTCGTAGAGCTCCTGGTCCTTCTCGGCGACCTCGCTCGCGATCGGCAGTACTATCCGTTGGCGGGCGATCAGGAAGGCGAGCTGCTTCTGCAGCGCGGGGTCGTTGGCCTTATCGAAGTCATCCTGGATCATCTCGATGTCGTGTAGGCGTATCGCGAGGATCATGGCCTGCGTGAACTGCTTGTGCTCGATGTAGATCTGGTGCGCGGTGCGGAGGAAGGTCTCGTTGTCGGGATACGTCAGCAGGTTGACCATGCTGACCATGTACAGGCACACCCTCGGGTAGGTGTTCTCGTCCACAAATTGGGGGATGCGCTCGATGATCTCGAGCTCGCTCATCAGGTCGACGGCGTCTGCTTCGGCGTTGCTCTGGATGAAGAGGGGGACGAGGATCAAGGCGAGGTCGATGAGGTCCTTGATGGGCTCGTCGGCCGTGATCCGCCTGGTGTAGACCTCGCCGATCTCGAGCGCCAGGTGGCGAACGTACTCGTGACCCCACGATCCGATGTCAGACGTCGGGGCGAGGAGCCGGTACTTGAGTGTGTCTTGTCGGTCCTCGTCCGAGTACGTCATGCCGATCACGGACAAGACGTCCGCGAGGGAGTGCTTGTTTTCTTCGTTGTCGGGCCACTCCTCGTAGAGCTTGGTGAGGGTCTCGTAGTGTGGTCGCAGGAACTTGAGAGGCTTGGGGACTGCAGTCATCGACGACGTCGAGTCCTTTATGGAGCTCTTCATGGCTTCGAGCGCGGGCTTGTAAAGGTCTTTGTTGGATTCCTGCGCCAGGTTAGGTCTTTTCCCCCCCATGCCTTCAACCAAGCAAGTGTGTCACTCGTCAGCGGGCGAGTACCGACCGTCAAGCGTTCAACCATCATGTCCAGTTCGCTCTTGAGCTGCTGGTCCTCCTCATTCAATTCCTCATCGGGAGCTGCAGGCCGGCAATGTCAGCATCTGGCCACACCTGTCGAGCATAGATGCGCTTTGCCTGCGCAAGTGAGGGGCATCATACACTCCTTCTTCCCCTCCCCATCTTTGCTGTCTTGTACGGGCTTCTCATCCTTGGTCTCGTCGACAGCCTTTCCCTTGCCCTTGTCGGTCGCCTTCGACAATTCGCTCTCCTTGGCCATGGTGACGTAGAGGTATTGGAGGGCGGGGGGGGGGGGTTGTTGTTGTTGAGGGGGGCGAGAACGGGCCTATGGGCTTCGGTGCGGATAACGAGAAGCTATTCGGGTATCCCAAGGGAGCTTGGTGATGCCTATGTCGAACAATTCAGCAGCGCTTCGATGTCGACAGCAGCCGTTGCAAACGTGATATGAGGAGTGGAGGGTGACGGAGCCGATCAGCAAAGCTTCAAGGGTCGACTGCCCGCTGAGGTGATCAATGTGCCTGACAAACAGCTTCACTTTGGCTTGGCTGGATCATCCATAGATCGAATGGGTTACGCGAGGCGCTGCCGCCTACAAGACACCAGCCACCTTTGATTGCCCCAAAGCACCAGCCTCGCATATCACGTGCGATGTGCATTCCTTGATGGAAGTCACGACTCACAGGTTGTTGCCGATGATGCTTTATCGCAATCGCACTATCGATTACAGATAAGATAAAGAATATGCGATGACCTCAAGTTCGCCAGAACATCACCCCACCAAATTTCGGCCAAGGGACAAGACAAGCACCATCACCACACCGGACGCATCGATCACACTCACTGTCGTCATCGAGCACTGCGGGCAGTCCTCGCCTCGAATCCATCCCATCCACATATCCCCCCAGCGGCATCCCGAGATGAAGTTGGACACCAGAGCCATGCGCCATTTGGCGCCCGAGGATTGGCGCGTTCTCACTGCAGTACGTCGTCCCATCACGATACCACTCATGCTCGCCGTGCCTTGAAAGAGAACGAGAGAGAGAGAAGGGGAGGGAGGGAGGAGGGAGAGAGAAAAGAAAGAGAGAATCCCAAGCTCACACGGCCCCGCCCCATCGTGCCCGCAGGTCGAAATGGGAAGCAAGAACCACGAGCTCGTCCCGACCCCCCTGATCGAGAAGCTCGCCCGCCTCCGCGGCGGCGCCAGCGGCGTCCACCGCAGCATATCCACCCTCGCAAAGGTCGGCCTCATCGCCCGCGTCAAGGAGGCCAAGTACGACGGCTACCGCCTCACCTACGGCGGCCTCGACTACCTCGCCCTCCACACCCACGCCAGCCGCAAGGACGTCTACAGCGTCGGAAACCGCATCGGCGTCGGCAAGGAGAGCGACATCATGGTCGTCGCCGACCACAGCGGCACCCAGCGCGTCCTCAAGATCCACCGCCTCGGCCGCATCTCCTTCCGCACCGTCAAGTCCAACCGCGACTACCTCAAGAACAAGAACGCCCAGTCCTGGATGTACCTGTCCCGGCTCGCCGCCATGAAGGAGTTCGCCTTCATGCGCGCCCTCCAAGACGAGGGGTTCCCCGTGCCGGAGCCCCTGGGGCAGTCGAGACACACCATCGTCATGTCCCTGATAGATGCCTTCCCGCTCCGCCAGATCAGCGAGGTGCCCGACCCGGCGTCTCTATACGCCGACCTCATCTCCCTCATCTTGAGACTCGCCAGCCACGGCTTGATCCACGGCGACTTCAACGAGTTCAACATCCTCGTCAAAGAGTCCAGAACGACGTCCGAGAGCGGCCAGGAGACGATCAAGCTGGAGCCGGTCATCATCGATTTCCCGCAGATGGTTTCCATGGAGCACATGAACGCCGAGATGTACTTCGACAGAGATGTGGAGTGCATCAAGCGCTTCTTCCTCAGGCGATTCCACTTCACCAGCTCCACGCCCGGGCCCTTCTTCAAAGACGCCAAGAAGACCGTGGGAAAGGGCGGCCTTAAGAGACTGGACGCTACAGTAGAGGCGTCGGGCTTCACAAAAAAGATGCTGAAGGACCTTGAAGCCGCCATAAAAGAGAAAGAATCCTCAAAGGAGACAGGTGCGGCTGCTGGTGATGAAGATGATGATTCTGAGGAGGACGATGACGACGATGACGACGACGAGGAGGAGGAGGAGGAGGAAGATGAGGAGGATGGAGAAGGCGACAATGGCTCCGAGACAGCAGGCCAGAGCAGCGAATTCTTTGTCATCGGCCAGGGAATTGCTGCCCCCGAAGATACCCCCGAGCGTCATCCCGTAGACGCCTCCAAGAATGACTCTGATTCGGCAAATGAGATCGACCGGGGATTGGCGACATTGAGAGTATAAGACAAGACAATATGATATACCAGCAGGAATCGATTCCAATCCATGCTGCACGTCTTCTCTTTCTCCCCCACCATCATTCATACGAGCATGGCCTTCATGTCAGACACCAATCAGCCGTGATGCCAGGCGAGCAAGTTGAGGTGCCAAAATGGTAATGGAACTACTTATTCATTATCGAGGGCCCTGGTCATCCCGTCGAGCCATCACCTTCCTCAAGTTCCAGTTCCCGCTAAAGTACAAAGTGTGTCATATGGACCATTCGCACAACTCGTCAAGGTGCATCGATTATCGCAGGCCATAAAATGCTCCGTGATGGCATTAACACTACAATGTCGTCAAGAAGGCGGCGCCAAAAATAAAGAAAACCGCAGGCGTAAGGTAAACACTAAGGATTGTGGCGGCCGGCATCGTTTCAAGGCTCGAGTCGGTCGGGGACTGCGGCGGGATCACTATCGAAAATTCAAACCGATTCCTCCTCGGTCTCCTTCTTCGCTGAAGGAGAGGAGTGGAGGCTCTCGTTACCGACGGCGACGACGACGATCGGATCCGCATTAACCGTAGCACCAGCACCACACTCAGACGAGGTGGGGGTCGAGATCGTAGCGTCCGAGCTCGCGTTCGTGACCGTCCTGGTAAAGAGGTTAGAATCTGGCAAACATGCTCAGTCTTGGAGCGTACTCGGAGTGTCCACGATGGGCTACCGAGGTTCGCATCACGTTGCTGTCGTCGTTGGACGAGGTCGACAATCCACTGCAAGATGATCAGCCAGAGACAAGACACGGGGGGGTGCGGAAAGATCAAACCTCCGAGAGTGTGGAAGGGTACGACGCCACTGAGATTGCTGGTTGTACAAGGTAGGGCTCATGCCGACGAGCGGAGTGCCGTAGGCGCCGATGTTGTACTCGTTGGTCCGGAATTGGCGACGCTCGGCAGTGACCCGTTTCAGTTCCTTCTGAGCGGGAGTGTCAGCGTAGCGAATGTTCATCTGGAGGCCCTCTTCGCCGATGCCGATGCCGTTGAACTTTCGAATGATATCATCGCAGACATCACGGGATTCGAATCTGAGCAATGGGTCAGTTGGAGGGCCATGGAATCTGCGTTCGAGGCGGGCTGCCCCTTGATGAATCCATACCGGGCAAAGCCAACACCACGACTGTTTCCCATGCTGTCGCGGAGGATCTTGCTCGATTGAATGGTGTACCCGAGGAAAATGGTTGCGAGTTCCTGCAAACAGCATCAGCCACCTGCCTCTTGCAAAACCAGACACGAGTAACTCACCACCTCGGTCAAAGCCTTGGGCAGGTTGGAGATATAGAGGTTGGTGGAAGACTCGTCCCCTTCGGCCTTAAGACGAGAGTTGAACGACTCCTGTTGCATACAGTCAGTCATGGCGCAGCGAGATATCGAGAGGTCAAAGAGGACTTACCCGAGCAAAGCCGACTTCATAACCGAGACGGTGGAAACCGCGAATGCACATCTCGGAATCACGAACGTCAAAGAATTTGGCAAAGCCGAAGCTGCCATAGATTAGCCTTTGATCAAGCAGAGGCCGCAGCAGACTCACCCCTTGCAGGCACCGGTTGCGGTATCAATGATGGCCTTCGAGGTCTCGACGGGACCGAAGCGGGAGGCAAACTGGAAAAGGAGGTCATCATCGGTGGTAGGGTGAAGGCCACGGATATACACATTGCGGTTTCCAGGGATGCGATTCTCGAGACTCTGATCAAGAGTCTTCATCTGGCCGGGTGGGGTGAAGACGGCAGGGACAGCCTTTGGAACAGCCGGGTCCTTCTTCAGGTACTCGTCCAGAGTGCGATCCGAGACCACGACCGGTGCGGTCTTGGTGGGCTCAAAAGTCGAGACGCCCATCTGCTGAGGGGACGGAGTCGTGTAAGACGAGCGGTCGAGACTGGCCACGCGAGGACCAACATCACGCTGGGAAAACGCCCCATAGAATGGAGTGGCGGGAGTCGACTCGGTGGTCGAGTAAGAGCCACGACGGTTCTCAAGGCCTGGGACGTCAGAGTGACCACGGTCGAGGCGAGGCTGGGTCGAATTAGATCGACCAGGAGTGAAGGGCATCAAAGGCATTGGGAGGCCGACATAAGGAGCGCCATAGCCCCCCGGAGGCACCGCGAAGTTGTGGTAGGCACCGTCGTTGGAGTGACCAAGGCCCATCGGCTGGCCATTGGGCATGGGAGCCAGGACAATCTGGCCATCGGCACCAATGACGAAGGCATGGCCGGGCCCCATCGGAACAGGACCAGCATTGTTGGGCATGCTCAAACCGCCAAGGGTCATCCCCGTGAAGTGGTTCATGAGTGCGTTGGGGTCCGCCGCGGCGTGGGAGGACGCGTGACCATGAACTCCCCGCCCAGCAGGAGTGGGGAGGTAAGGTCCAGCAACGGGGGTGTTTTCCATGTTGTTTTCAGCAACAGAGTGAAGATGATAAGACATGAGTTTTCCTAGGAGCACGAGTCGTCAGCAAAGTTCATACACCGGACAGTTGAACGGCGATGCCAGCACCAAGCCGCAACACGAACGGGGAATCTCAAGAGAATACAGGGGAAAGATGCAAGCATCAAGACAAGAGGAATATTGAGCTCGTCGGTAGCGAGGGCATCGTGGAGATGGCAGGAGGTGGAAGCAGACTCACCCCGACCAGATCAGCTGCGAGAGTATTTCGAGATTGCAAAATGATCCGACGGTGCGATGAAAATCTAGGCAGCAAAGAATTAGTCGTGGACAAGAGACGAAGCAGGAGGGAAGCAAAAGCATCCGTGGGCTGTGAGAAATCAGGTTCAAGGGCAAGCAGATGAGGGGATAGGAAATAAACAAAGAAATTGCTGAACGAGGAGTGAAGACACGAAAAAAAAAACATCAGACTGCGAAGAGAACAGGGGTGAGAGAACGACAAGACACATAAGAAGCAGAATGATCCAAACAAAGACGAGCAAAGAAAACAGCAGCAATATTGTCGGCTGGTGGGCAGACGACTCTGGACTTCAAAATCAGGTAGCTCGAGAGCCAGGCCAAGAAGATGATAATAACAAGAACAACGAAAACGAAGAGAGCAGAGTGCAAAAGAGGGAAGCAGATGTCCAAAAGACGACAGAAGGGCTCGCACCTTGCTCCGATTTGGGGAGTATTGGAGGACACCAAAGAGCGTCTGATGTGCCAGGGCAAATGGTGCTACCACGAGTGAAATGAGGCGAGAGAAAGTAAGATAGAACGAGCTATCAAGCAAAAATGGAGTTTCAAAGAGATTCGACCAAAGCGGGAGGGAGTGAAAAGAGGGTGTTTCTGAACTGGGTGGTGATGCTATGACGATCAGAGGAGGAAGAGAGGAAGAGGAAGAGGAAGAAGAGAAGAAGAAGAGGAAGATGGAGTCGAGGGGAGGAGGAGATGAAATTATAAGGGACCGAGAAAAAAAATAAATCGATAATAAACATAAGGAAAAAATCAAATAAAAAAACAAAGCGTCTGGCAGTTGACAGAGCTGGACTCGAGGGAAGGCAAGAGTCACTGAGAAGCACTGGCAGCGATTCAGGCAGGCGAGGAGGGACTTACCTAAGCGGGAGCAACCGGGCTGCTTCGAGAAGGCGCGAAGGACCCGGAGGTCTCGCAGGCACTTGAAGTCCGGAAGCGGGAGTCGTGGAAGGAGGCGATGTAGCAGAGGAGGAAGGAGCAGAGCAGCAAAGGTCAAGCTCGATTTGGGCGGTGAAACGAGGGCAAGGCCTTGGTATTGCAGGCGTGATGGCGAGTTGCGACAGTCTCTCTGCGATCCTCAAAGAACGAGGGGCAATTGCGAGGGCATAGAGTGGAATGAGGAGGAGGAGGAGAGGAAGAGAGAGGAAGACAGAACACAGAGAGCGGGAGAGAATCAGAGAAAGAAGGGGGGGGGGTTTCAAAGAGAACTTGGTATGTAGGCAGGAGGAGGGGAGATAAGAGGAGGGGGAGGGGAGATAATGGCGAGAGAAGGCCAGTCAGGGTGCAGGAGCGAAGAAGATGGAACAGAAGGCGGACGCCCAGAAAAAAGGGAAGAGGATGGAGATTAGAGTGCGGAATAGAGTGCGCCGAAGCGAGAAATGACGGAATCACAGGCCGCTGGAGGCAAGGACGGCCGTTGCCAGCTGCCTCTCCTCTCCTCTTCCTATGTTGACTGCTCTTCTGCTGCCAGTGGTCTCGACTCGGGGCGAGTGAAGCTGAGTCCAAGTCCAGTTGTGATCTTCGACTTCTCTCTCCGTCACGTCACGCTGCCGAGTGCCTGCCAGCTGCGCGTCTGCAAAGCTTCATCCCCACGGCGACCGACCGCACCTCGCCTCACACCCTCACCCTACCGACTCGGCCTTCCTCGCGCTCAGAGACGACCAGAACAGTCTGAAAGGTTCGACCGGCTCTTCCAATCAATTGATTCGTAACGTTACCTCTTTACTACTATGTTCTAGTAGTATTGAGCTGAGACTCCGGACTGTCAGGAACTGCTCGTCTTCCCGAGGGAATGAGTAGTAGTAGTAGTAGTAGGTATCGTCTCTCCTCGCCGAAAGGTCGTGAGTGCAGTGCTGCCCCCCTCTTCCACAGACTCGACCTGCCCCCTTCGCTGACGCTCGCTGTTGACTCTTTCCCCTGACTTGGATCGTCGAATCGTCTGTCGAGATATCGGTGCTCCTTTCTTTTCTTGAAGAGGGATCAATGAATGGATGGATCAATCAATCCGTCCTCAGTCGGATGACCTAGTAGTAGGTGATGCTCGATCTCGGGCTCTCGGAAGGCACAATGAGTTCATGTGCTGATCGTTCTCCAGACGGAATGATGGCAACGGGCAAGCCACTCCTTCGTATCCAGGAGTACTACTAGTAGGTAGTAGTAGTAGTTCGAGGGTGTCGCGATGGCCGCCTTCCAATGGAGGTTCTTCTCGTTCGTTTCGAAACTCGACAGCAACAAACCCGAAGCCGCTCGCTCCAACCGAATCCGTCGCGAGTCTATGACGAGAACCACAAAGAGAAAATCAAGAGACAACAGGACCACCGGGAGTCGACAATGAGAGAGAGCACGGGGGAAACAAAGGGATAGGATACGGCCTCAGCCTCGCGACCGACGACGACAAGCCGTCACATCCACCGTCGGTCCCTTGTCCTTGCCAATACTAACTACTACTACTACTAAGACTAATACCGATGAGCTACGTCGGGACTTCCCTCGTCTCCCCGACCCTCCATCCGAATGACGAACTTGGACCACCCCCTCGGCCACTGCATTCAAGGGCAGACCCGCGGAGCCAAATGTTCCAAAGACGTTCCAATCCGAACAAGCGGGACACAAAAGCCACGAGCGGCCGGGCACAAGAGACACAGGGCGCGATACAAGGTGGCCCCGTGGAGTTTTGCTTTTCCCATCACCAAGCTCCTTCCCTCGTTTCTCTCGCTCCAGCGTTCGCCCAGGCAACATCAATGATTGATCAATACATACATACGAGTGCCCTGCGGCAGTGCAGCGCACAGAAATCGCCCAATTCGGACCGGACGCATCTCGCTCGCACGGAGAGGAGCCATGGCACCCTGCCGAGAAGATGCGTCCCGGTAATTGCAGACGTCGACCCAACAGCAGTGATTACAAGAGCCACGCCCCCCTCCCCCTTATTTTTTTTGTCTTTCTTTCGGTTCGCCCAGCCAGGTGTATGTACATAGGGACCAAGCATTCTAGAAGGGGAGCCGCCAAACGTGGTGATAAAAGCCACATTTTGACAAGTCACAAATTCATCTGACATGGGACGGGCTGGGAAAAGGAGGGATCGTATCGCGAGGGCAGCGTCAGCGTCAGCGAAATCTCCAGAGGATGCGAGATCTAACTTCGTGCTCCGTACGAGTACTCGTACATACATCTTCCGCATGACCCGTACCCTGGCATCGACAACGTCGCCCGGGATGCCGGGAACTTGAACGGCGCTGGGCCGCGGATTGAGGGGATGTAAACAAAACGATCCCGAAGCACGTGAGACGTCACATGCACTGGCGACCTGCTGCGTCGCAGATGATCCCCACAACAGGTACCTACCTACTAAGACGCCACACTGTGCTTTCTCATCAATATTGAGGTGATCCATGAGACTTGAAGCGAGGCTTCACGGGAGTTCTTCACAAGCGAGCATTTTTTTTTTTTTTGGTTTGAGAGTCTTCAGGGGAGCCAGACGGTCCAAGATCTCGATACACATTACGAGAATAAAGTTGAGAGATTCCAGAAGGAAATAACCCAGACCCGGCCCGGCGCTCTCCCCATCCCCATCCCATCTATCGAAATGTGCCCATCGCCAGTGCTCACTCCCCCAGAGTGTATCCCCGTACGGAGTAGTCGTCGCTCACCTCCCCCTCCAGCATGTGTATACTACCTACTACTACTGAAAGGCAAAGCAAATCTTTGATGACCAACGCCCGAGAACATGATCCTTCCCGTGTCTAGCTCTTTGCCAGATGCGCCGTCGCCGCCGCCGCCAACAAAGGCCACAAGGAGCGCATGCATATCAAAATCTTTCGGTTTCCCCATCTCCGCTCGTCCCTCAAATCCCCCTCCTGCCCGTTTTCCTTTCTTTCTTCCGAAAATAATCATCATATCATCAAGTATATCTGTATATGTGCGCATGTATCTCTCTCCCGCTGGATACCCCATAAATCAATGTGAAATCAAAGAAACTCCCTCGTCGGATGCTCGAGATCCTTTTTTCTTCTTCATGACCAGACGTCCTCCTGTAGATTGTGTTAGCGGGTGGTTCTCTCAAGGGGGGGGACGTGGTGTGCGGAGGGGTCTCACCTGGTACTGGTTGGCTGCTCTCATGCTCTTGACAACCTCCTCGCCCTTCTGCTCGGACACGCCGCGGCCCTCGGCGATGATCTGGGCCAGGACGGCGTTGACCTCGCGGGCCATGTGGGCAGCGTCACCGCAGACGTAGAAGTAGGCCTTCTGGGCGAGGAGCTCGTTGACGTCCTTGGCCCACTCGCGCAGCCGGTGCTGGACGTAGACCTTTTGCGACTGCTCTCTGGAGAAGGCGGTGACGAGCTCGAACTTGTCGCCGAGGATCTCCTTGTATTCCTTTTGAAAGGTGTTAGCTCATCTTTGAGTCGGCCGGGGGGGGGAAAGGCGAAGTAACGGCAATTCGAAGAAACACAGCAGGGGAAAACAAGAAAAATAGAGAGATGAGAAAAAAGTAGAGGGATAAGGAGTCATCAAAGCGCTTACCTTCCATTCCTTCTCGTAGAGAAAGTCCTCGGTGCTCTTACGGCAGCCAAAGAAGAGGATCGCACGGCCCACGTTGACGCCGTTCTGGGCCTGCCTCGCCCGCTCCTGGACAAACGCGCGGAAGGGAGCGACGCCGGTGCCCGGGCCGACCATGATGATGGGCTTGGCCGGGTCGGAGGGCAGCTTGAAGTTGGAGTGGCGGACGTGGACGGGGACGTGGATGCCGTCGTACCTGTTACGGGGCCCGTCGAGCTCGTAGGAGAGGCCGAAGGGGCAGGGGTCGGCGTCGCCGTTCTGCCTCTGCTTAAGGGCGAGGAGGTAGTTCGAGGCGACGCCGCGGAATGGCGCGTCGCGGCCGGGCAGGTGCTGGGCCTCGACGACGGCGGTGACGGAGATCTTCTTGGGCTGGGCGAGGGAGGAGGACGAGATGGAGTAGTAGCGGGGCTGCAGCTTGTTGAGGCCCTCGATGAAGGCGGAGAAGGGGATCTTGTCCCACTTGAGGCCGCTGCCGCTGCCGCCGCCGACGGTGGCGAGGAGGCGGGCGATGTTGTAGAAGTGGGGGCCGGTCTTCTCGAAGAAGTAGTCCTTGTCGCTGCCGAGGCGGGTCATCTCGGCCCTGATCTCGTCGGTCGGGGCGAAGGCGGCGAGGGTGGCGACGAACTGGCGGGAGACGGGGGCGCAGATCTCGAGGTGGTAGCGGACGATGGCGTCGTAGGTGGTCGGGGTAGGGAAGGGGACCCTGGCGGTGGGCTCGAGGGCCTTTACGCCGATGACGGTGTACCTCTTGTCGGCGAGGCCGACGACGTCGAGGAAGCGGTCGACCTCGTCGCCGGCGTTGGTGGGCCAGATGGCGATGTGGTCGCCGGTGGTGTAGGAGAGGTTGGAGGCGCTGATGTCGACCTCGGCGTGGATGCAGTTCCTGTCCTTGACGCTGAAGAGCTCGTAGGACTCGGCAATGGGGGCGATGTAGGGGTTGTGTGCGTTGAAGGGGCCCTTGGGGCTGCCCTCGAGGTGCATCTTGTTGGGCTCGCCGCGGTAAACCTCGGGGGAGTCGAGGGTGAGGCCGTCGCGCTCGGCGATGCCGAAGATGGGCTCGTAGACGGCCTCGCGCTCCTCGAGGCCCATCTGCTCGGCGAGGGCGGCCCACATGGGCTCCTTCCAGGCGAGGAAGTCCTCCTCCATGGTGCCGGCGCCGTCGTCGCCCTCGCCGGCCTCGCCGACCCTGCGGGCGCCGAACTTGGTGAGGGCCTTGTCGACGTTGCGTACCATGGAGTTGTAGTGCTCGTAGGTGTTGTTGCCGAGGCCGAAGGCGACGTAGTTGAGGCCCTTGAGGGGCGTCTCGTCACCGCCCTCGGAGAAGGCGACGTCCTCGCCGGTGATGAACTCGTAGAAGTCGACGGCGTTGTCGGTGGGCTCGCCCTCGCCGTAGGTGGCGAGGACGAAGAAGGCGACCTTGTCGGAGGGGAAGGTGTCGAGGTTGTCGAAGTCGTACTCCTCGAGGTCGGCGATCATGGTCTCGAGGCCGAAGCGGCTCTTGCCCTCCTTTGCGAGACGGGAGGCGTAGTCCTCAGCGGTGCCGGTCTGGGAGCCGTAGAAGATGATGCAGTTCTTGCCGCTCTCCTCCATCTTCTCGATGATGTTCCTCGTCCGGCCGGGCTTGGCGGCGTGGCTGCTAGCGAAGGCGCTGGCGTAGGGGTCCTTTGCGATGCCCCAGAGCGAGCCCTTTGTCAGGTAAGCGGCGGTGCCGAGAAGGACGACGCCGAGGACGACGACGTCCAGCGTGTCGAGTTCAGCCATAGTGGCGGTTTGTTGGATGGAATGGGCGGGATCACGAAGATGTGCGCTTCATCCGAGAGAGGGGGGGAAGGGAAAGGAG
>NQYQ01000001.1:2432796-2446449 GCA_003055925.1 Escovopsis sp. Ae720 | reverse complement strand
AGAGAGAGAGAGAGAGAGAGAGAGAGAGAGAGAGAGAAACATCAGTTCGGGGCATCCTCATCCCACACCATCGAGCATGTCGCCCATCGTCCCCCCCGTCAACGACGTCCCCTTCGCGCCCCAGCCAATCGCCCCCGGCAGACCAGGCAGGTTCTTCCGCAAGCTCCTCTTCCCGAGCAGCTCCACCTCCCCCTCCCCCGCGCCCCCCGACTCCGGCGACGAGCGCCCCCGCCCCCCCGCCGGCGACCACCCCTTCTCCTCCTCCTCCTCCGCCTCCCCCTCCAAGACGGGCCTCATACGACGCATGTCCAGGCGGGTCGTCCCCAGCCTCTCGCGCCAGCAGACCTTCAAGCGCCAGCAGTCCGAGCGCAGGGAGTACCTCGCTCCCGTCGAGCAGACCCCCGACGAGCGCCGCGCCGCCTCCGTCGACAGGAGGTCCCAGCGGACCAGCGGCCGCTCCTCGTCCCACGCCTACCACTCCGTCGTGCGGTCCAGCGCGCCCAGCCTCATGAGCGGCGACGCACGCCCAGAGACCGCCTCCGCCCCGACGCTCGTCAACGCCAGGCACATGTTCACCATCGAGGACGTCTCCCGAGAGTATATAGCATCGCCGGCCCCGGGAGATGTGCTCAGCCCGGAGCGGGACCTCGACCCTTGCTCCTCCTACGAGGACCAAGCCCAAGCCCAAGGCCGAATCCAAGGCCGAAATCAAGTCCAAAATCAAGCCCAGAAAGTCCAGGCCCAGGCCCAGGTCGCCGCCGCCGCCGCCGAGGAGGAGGATGCCGACGACGAAGAGGTCTTCGCAGACGCGCCCCAAGCCATGACAGATTCCGAGTACGAGGAGATGATCCACGAGGAGCTCGAGCGGACGTGGATCCTAAACCTCAGCATGCACTTCCGCGACCGGTCCAAGCGCGAGAAGTTCTTCGTCACCTACCGCCAGCAGGAGCACCTCTGGCGCAGGGTCACCGTCTCGCTCGACTACCGCGAGGCGCCCCTCTACTCGCTCGAGCACGAGCTGCTCACGACCAAGTCCCAGAAGGACAAGAGCGCGAGGATATACGACGCCATCCGCGAGAGCCTGCCGGACATTCAGTTCTACGACACGGTGACGAACCTGAAGCTAGAGACGACAGATGGAAGGTTACACGTACATGTAGTGGAGGACGGCAATGTAAGTGAACTGACACCGAGGGGGAAGAAGAGAGGAGGAGAAGAAGGAGAAGGAGGAGAAGGAGGGGGGGGAGGAGGAGGAGGAGGAGAAAGAAAGAAAGAAAGAAAAAACTAACGCATCATAGGAAATCATTCATTTCCCCACGGTGAATCAGATCCGTTATCTCGGCTGCAAACGCATCAAGGAGCGAGACATCGAGTTCGTCTCCCACATGTCCGGCTTCGTCTACAAGGTCCAGGTCCACGGCCTCGAGCTCATCAAGAAGGAGATCCCGAGCCCCGACACCATCGACGAGTTCCTCTACGAGGTCAACGCCCTCAACACGCTCCGCTTCTCCGATAACGTCATCCAGTTCCACGGCGTCGTCGTCGACGACAACGACGAGTTCGTCAAGGGCCTCCTCATCAGCTACGCCGAGCAGGGCGCGCTCATCGACATCATCTACGAGAGATGCAAGGAGAAGGGCGACGGCATCCCCTGGGCCGAGCGCGAGAAGTGGGCCAGGCAGATCGTCCAGGGCCTCTCCGACATCCACGAGTCCGGCTTCGTCCAGGGCGACTTCACCCTCTCCAACATCGTCATCGACGAGGAGGGCGACGCCAAGATCATCGACATCAACAGGAGGGGCTGCCCCATCGGCTGGGAGCCGCCCGAGGCGGCCGACCTCATCGACTCCAACCAGCGCCTCTCCATGTACATCGGCGTCAAGTCCGACCTCTACCAGCTCGGCATGGTGCTGTGGGCGCTCGCCATGATGGAGGACGAGCCCGAGGCACACAACCGCCACCCGCTCGTCCTCGCGCCCGACGTCGACGTCCCGGACTGGTTCCGCCAGATGACAGAGATCTGCCTCAGCAGCAATCCCAGGCTGCGCCTCCAGGCCTCGTCGCTGCTGCACCTCTTCCCGCGGGCGAGCCCCGACTACGGCATCATCGACGGCCCCGACGAGGACGGCAGGATGGACGCGCTGCGCGAGATGAGCGAGTCGCTGTCGGACGGCGACGGCAGCCCGACCCTGAACGACTACGTCGTCGACAGGTACCAGCCCCATCCGAACCCGGCCAAGAGGCCCTCCGGGTCGTCCAACCTGTGGTCCCAGAGCAACACGACGTATGCCGACCACGACCTCATGGCCTACGACGATCCGTACTTTGAGGAAGAGAGGCGCGGCCGGTCGCCGCCCAGCCCGCTGCCCCTGAGCTTCGAGGGCTGCGGTGGGACGGAGCGCAACGGCTACTTCGGATCCGCCTGGGCCGCAAACAGGCACATACCGTCGTCGTACAGCGATAGCGGGGAGGAAGACGACGGAGGGGTAGAGGGAGACGAAGAGCCTGAAGAAGAAGAAGAAGAAGAAGAAGAAGGGGTGTTGGAAGAAGAGGAAGAGGAAGAGGAAGAAGATCAAAGAGATCGTGAAGAAGAGAGGTACGGGACCTATATACCCGACGAGGACTTCGAGGACGAGCACGAGGACAACGGGCGGCTGCCGCTGCCGCTAGAAATCGAGGACGACTCCTTCCGAGACCCGACCCCCACGCCCGCCGCGGACAAGATGCCGGCGAGGCCAGCAAGCAGCGGGTGGCTGACGGGCTTCGGCGCGCGGGCCGCATCGGACTCGTCGGCCCAGAGCCCCGAGGCGTACGCGATCGAGGACCCCATGTTCGAGAGCCTCGCGTCGCCGCACCTTGAGCTCCCGGACATGATGTGCCTCGAGGACCTCGAGGACCTGTACGACCCTGAGGCCGAGAGGGCCAGCGTGCGGATGAGCACGTACACGGCGCGGTCGGACGCGCCGTCGGAGCGGTTCGGGGAGGCCATCGAGGTCAAGATCGTCAACCTCGAGAGCTCGAAGAACCTCAACATCATCCGCACCGAGGGCGCCTCGCGGACGCGGAGCCCGGCGAAGCACCCCCTCGAGCAGGCACATCCGCACACGCACACGCACACGCACACGCATGAGCACGCGCACGCGCACGCGCTGCGCTCGCCGTCGCCGCAGCGGCCTAGGGTCGTCGAGGTCGTGTCCATCGAGCGCCGCCAGTCGGAGGACAGCATCGTGCACGTGTCGCCCGGGTCGCGGGACGCGGCGACCAGGGAGCACGAGTCGGAGACGGAGCCCGAGTACACCACGTCGCCGGACCACCGGGAGCGGCGGGCGCGCGACTCGCGCACGGCGAGCGCGGTGGACCTGAGCCAGCCCGCGGCGTCGACAAAACCAATGACGACGACGACGCCGACGACGAAGGATACTGAGGGGGGCCATCTCTCTGCCCCGCTGGGGCGTTTTGATCTCGACGGCGAGTATCAGGACGAGAGGGGCGCGGAGGACGAGTACGAGGGGTTCCGCACGGCGCGGTCGTCGGCGCTGATGGTCTCGACGGAGTCGAAGACCCGATGAGCGAGAGAGGCTCACTGCAAGACTACAGAATTGTTTGTTCCGGCCGAGATGTGGTCATCTCGATTCCTCCTTCTTCTTCTCTTTCTTCTTCTTCTTCTTCTTCTTCTTTTTTCTGCATTTCTCCCTTTCCCTCATACTGCATTTCTTTTCTCGCTCTTGTGTCCATCGCTCGGGACGGCATACTGGATTTTCGGGAGCGGGAATGTCTGGGCATCGAAATCGCCTGAGCTGCGCGGGTCTGGAATTCAACTGCGGGCATGTGTGATCTGATGATGCCTTTTCTCATATTCATCTCTTTCCGTCTCATTCTCATCTCGCTTCTCATCTCATTGCATTTCATTTCGTTAGATCTTCAGCGGGCAAGGCGAGGTGCATGCTGGATTCTCGTGCGTCTCGTGAGCGAACATTTCCCCGATACTGTCCATGTAATGCATTTTGCCTGGTCGGCTTGCCTTGTTTGGCCTCGGTGCCAGACTCGATATATAGTCGAACGAGTACGGAGTATATACTGGTACTCGAACTACGGAGTAGAACAAGGCCTCCATTCTCGTCTTGCGGTCGTGGCAACTGTGTGCCAGGATGCAGCTGCTTGTTCCTGTGTGCTGTCGATGACGGAGTCTCTGTGTGCCGCCTTTGGGTCCAGTGGGTTGAGTTGCTGGGGTTGTCCTCGATCGTATGGTGCCTTGTTGCATCCATGTGAATTCCAAACAGGCGTCCACGTCTTCAGACGAGCAGTACTCGTACCTCTCGTACTCGAACTCGTATGGATCCATACCTTCATGGTCTGTCCACGTACCTGTAGGCCGCCGCCGCATGGACCAGATCGCGGAGCAGCCTGGACGCATTCACCCCTACTACCGGTATAGTACTGGTACTCGTACGAGTACGTGCTCTATGACGCAGTCGTGGGACGAGAGCTTCAACTTGAATGAAGAAGTCAAATCATCCACTGATGTGCAAAGTACCAGTACTCGTACGAATACTACCTGCATGCGGAGACAATAAGTTCTCGGTACCTCAAGGGTTCCAACAAGGAGTGACTCCCGGGTGGTTCGACCGTGACCTCCATGAAGTCAAAGATGCACTTTGCGGCAGAAGGCGCGCGCGCTACTCGTAACTGGTGGCTCTTGCCGGATCTGGAGGTTTGTTTTTTTCTGTTGGGGAGAAAAATGGGGCGGCGGGGCGGGAGGGAATCTTGGGAAGAAGGATCCCGGCAAAGGGCGAGACGTCGTTCCTTTCCGTGCTGTTTCATCACGTGATTTCTTACTTCAACGCACGAGTAACTGCCCTCGCACAAGGACTGGAGCTCCGAGGACGAGCGTGCTGATGCGAAAGACAGACTCGAGTACTCCGTACGGTGGGATGAGGACACTTGGGGATGCATGTGAGTTAGTATGTATTCAACCTCGATGGCATCTGCGGTGTTTGGTGAGAAGCTGTCTCACGGAATATCGGTACGCTGGGTGAAGACGATTCGATGATAGGAGGTACTACGAAGTACGAGTACGATCGGAGTACTCCAATGTCTACCTGTTCCCACTGCCGGTGGTGCTGTTGATTGGGACCCGTGATAGCCTTCCCGGACCTCCAGCCTGGGAATCCGGGGATGCGGATCCTCATGTGGATGCCACGTCGCGGCTACCGAGGCTGCTCGGGCCACGAGTAGGAGTACGTCGTCCGTGAAGGCACTGACAGCTCCGGGGACGCGACGAAGTTCACATGTGGCAGTAGTACAGGTAGGCTACTCGGCTGCCAGCTTCGGTCTTGACCAGCAGAATGGCGGGATGCGGATCAATACGAGTACCTCAATCTTCACGTTCATGCGCATCCTCTCCATCAGATGTTGAGCAACTCGCTGCCGCGAGGACAACCCAACCCGGGGATGCTCGATCGTGCAGGGTCGTGCTCCGTATCGGAACTCGTACTCGTAACGGTAGTGAGCCGTACTCGTACTCGTACAGCGCTTGCAGGAGGCGGGCCCGTTCAGGCGAGTCCCGGAGATTCGTTCCCGGGGAAGATCTTCCGCCCACGAGATACCCTTCCCGGGAGCGATGAGTCTACCAGTACCTCTCCGGAGCAGCATCCGAGGACAATGGCATTGTCGCAGGTGTGCCTCCGTCGTCGCGGAGCGCAGATCCCGGGAGCCTGTGAGTCAAAGTCGTCCCGCGAAGGTACGAGTACGGAATTTACCTGTCCTGATGCCAGCCTTAATGTGCTCCGTAAGAATGCTAAGTACGGAGTACGGAGTACAAAGTACTAACCTTCAGTCCATCCATGCGGAGGAAGGAACGCGCGCTGGCGGGGCACTTTCGGCGGCCCCGCAGCGGATCGGACCCACTTCCAAGACGGACACGCCCCCCCCCCCCCCTTCTCATTGGCCCCTCTTCTTGAGTTTGTTGGGGAAGGGAGCCGCGCGACGAGGGAAAGAGCGCTCCTGGAGACGTTTGGCTGAGTTGTCCTTCTGGGCGAGTGCGAGACTTGGGAATCACCCTGGGAATGAAGCACGGGTTTATTAAAAAAAAGAAAAAAAAAGAAAATTCCTTTCACAACCTATTAGAATTTGCATCAGGATAACATTGACATAGAGGTCTCGATAGACACTGTCAGGGTTGACGGACGTAGTAGTATTTGTTGACAGGTGTTCGAAGTACGAGTACGAAGTGCCAGCACGAGTAGAAGAAGGTGGTCAGCGGAGAAAAGAGAAAATTCTGTGCATGTTGTCATCGTTATCGATAAGCACAGCACGATGATGGAGCCGCTTCGGCTGATCCGGTCGATACTCGTACCCGTACTCGTACTACGGAGTAATACTACTACTAGAGAGACACCCTCCTCAACCGCACTATATCCGGCGCTCGTTCAAACAAGCAGAGCCAGGGACATGCGTTTCAACCACTCTGCACGAAGAGAGAACAATGCAGCAACTCATGCTCGCTCTATCAAGAGCATCAAATCGAATGATACTCCGTGTACCAAAAAGTCCTAGAATCCATGAATGCGAAGAACAAAACCTGTATTACCCTACTCGTACCGGTACTCATCCCCTTCCCTCCCCATCCGTCCGCCGCCGGGACTCGTCCCCACCCACACCCCCGGCAAGGCCCGAGTACAGGTACAAGTCGGCCCCTTCGAGACGCCATCCGAGAAAGTCCCTCACCCATATGATTTACCCCAGAAAGCTACCTCAATCTACGCCAGGGCCCACCGCGTCATACGTACCGAGATCTTATCCGCCCACCCTCCTTCAACACACGCCTCCCCCCCCCAGCGTTTTTCAACAAAGTTCAACACTTCCTGATGGAATCCAGAGACGGTGGATGGATTCAACACCAGCGATTCTTATTTTTTTTCTCTTCTTCCCGCGAATCCTCTCTGCCCTGACTAATCACCCGGTCATGTTGATTTCATTCATATTCATTCCAGACCTCATCCTCAACTCCTCCTCTCCCCCTTACTCTCTTCCTCCTCCTCCTACTCGTACATACTACCGGTACAGGTGACTTCTCCCTCCTCCTCCGGCCACCTCATCCTCTTCCTCCATCCTTCAAGTCTATAAGAATCCCTCTCGGCCTGGAGGGTTCCCTTTCTGCTTCACCACCACCACCACCATCATCATTCATCGTCATCACGTCGGAACGGCCCTCCTCGATCATCGAGACACGTCCAACAAGATGCCCGAGTCCTCTGCCCAGGCCTCCTCGAGGGCCCAGGCTTCTTCGGCCTCGCCAGAGGCCACGAACACAAAGGTCCACATCACCGACCAGCCCATCACCTGGTCCAACTGGTACAAGCATGTCAACTGGCTCAACACCACCCTCGTCGTCCTCGTCCCCTTAATAGGCTTCGTCTACGCCTACTGGGTCCCTCTCCGCCTCTATACCGCCATCTTCTCCGTCATCTACTACTTCAACACCGGCATGGGCATCACTGCCGGTAAGATCCCCCCCTCTCTCTCCCTCTCTCCCCCCCCCTCTCTTCGCCCAATTCACTGCCATCAAGTGCTGACCTCTCCTTCTTCCCAGGATACCACCGTCTCTGGGCCCACACCTCGTACAAGGCCACCACCCCCCTCAAGGTCTACCTCGCGGCCGTCGGCGCCGGCGCCGTCGAGGGCTCCATCCGCTGGTGGTCCCGTGAGCACCGCGCCCACCACCGATACACCGACACCGAGAAGGACCCCTACTCGGTCCGCAAGGGCTTCCTCTACTCCCACCTCGGCTGGATGGTCATGAAGCAGAACCCCAAGCGCGCCGGCCGCACCGACATCACCGACCTCAACGAGGACCCCATCGTCGTCTGGCAGCACCGCAACTACCTCAAGTGCGTCATCGCCATGGGCCTCGTCTTCCCCACCGTCGTGTGCGGCCTCGCCTGGGGCGACTGGCTCGGCGGCTTCGTCTACGCCGGCATCCTGCGCATCTGCTTCGTCCAGCAGGCCACCTTCTGCGTCAACTCCCTCGCCCACTGGCTCGGCGACCAGCCCTTCGACGACCGCAACTCCCCGCGCGACCACCTCGTCACGGCCCTCGTCACCCTCGGGGAGGGCTATCACAACTTCCACCACGAGTTCCCCTCCGACTACCGCAACGCCATCGAGTGGTACCAGTACGACCCCACAAAGTGGCTCATCTGCTTCTGGAAGATGGTCGGCCTCGCCTACGACCTCAAGCAGTTCCGCGCAAACGAGATCGAGAAGGGCCGCGTCCAGCAGCTCCAGAAGAAGCTCGACCAGAAGCGCGCCACCCTCGACTGGGGCACCCCGCTCGAGCAGCTCCCCGTCGTCGAGTGGGACGACTTCGTCGCAGACGCCAAGAACGGAAAGGCCCTCATCGCCATCGCCGGCGTCATCCACGACGTCACCAACTTCATCAAGGACCACCCCGGCGGCAAGGCCCTCATCTCCTCCGCCGTCGGAAAGGACGCCACCGCCATCTTCAACGGCGGCGTCTACAACCACTCCAACGCGGCCCACAACCTCCTCTCCACCATGCGCGTCGGCGTCCTCCGCGGCGGCTGCGAGGTCGAGATCTGGAAGCGCGCCCAGTTCGAGAACAAGGACGTCACCTACATGAACGACTCCGCCGGCCAGCGCATCGTCCGCGCCGGTTCCCAGGTGACCAAGATCGCCCAGCCCGTGGCGAGCGCCTACGCTGCCTAGGGCTTGGCCGTCTTGGACTTTTGAGAGCGTTGTTGTTTTTCGGTTCATTCGATTTATGAAAACAGGAAGGAAAAAAGAAATTGGTCTTCAACAAAAAGAAACACCAATAGAGCCGTTTGTCATCGGTGGTCTGGTGTCAGTCGCACATCGACCCCGCCGGCGGCATGTATCATGAGAATAGGCGTTTTTGAGGATCTTTGCTTGGCTTTGCATTGGTATTTTTTTTTGTCTGTTTTCCCCTGTATGGTTTTGGTGCGCAGGCGCGCGGGGCTGGGGGAAGGAAAGTGAATTTCAATAAAAGACATGGGGATAATCAATTGATCCATCTTCACCTCTCCGTTTGCGAAGAACAGCGCTCCACACATTGTCTGATCTGTCCGTGGGAATAGCATCGCATGCTCTATTCAATAATAGGGGACGATCGATATGTGGATTTGCCAGCTTGAGTATCGTGACGTGCTTTGTTGAAGCCACTTCCTGCAGTCGGGCTCACTTCCTGAAGTGACGAGGATTTGCTGAAAAAAAAAATCTATTGCATGACCGTGGTGGCTGACGGTGTGTGAATCACGCCTGTTTGTGGGCCGGTTCGTCGTCTCGTCGTCGTTATGCATGAAAAAGAGGACCCCAGTGACGCTATGCTGTGTAAACTCAACCTTCCCGTCAAGTCGTCATTATGTATATGTTGCCATCAATGCCTCCTCCTTGTTCGCGAGGCAGCTCAGGGGATCGCCATCCGCGTCTTCATCATGACCAGCTCCGAGCTCTTCGCCCAGCTCCCGTCCGGCAGCTGCCTGTAGCACAGCAGGCGCCCGTCGTCCCCCGTGCTCCCCAGCACCTGCCCGTCGTCGTCGAAGCCCACCCTCCACACGGGCGTGCGGTGGCTGTCCAGGCGCGCGATCTCGCGGTGTGCGTGCCGGATCTGGTCGGGCTGGCCGGTCCAGCAGCGGTCCGACTTGCCGCCCGACTTGGCCAGGCTCGCGCTCAGCGTCGACGACGGGTGCTGCCGCGAGCTCTGCTGCCGCGAGCCCACGGGCCGCTTGCCGCTCTCCTCCCTCAGCCGGGACGACGAGGACGAGGACGCTGCTGCTGCTGCTGCTGCCGATGCTGCTGCCGCTGCCGCTGCCGCCGCCGCCGCCGCCGCCGCGGCAGCAGCGTCCCTGGATGAGAGGGGCCCCCTGTTGTCGGCCTTGAGCAGCTCCGAAGCGGCCCAGCCGCGCCGCGCGTCGTCGGGGCCCTCGGACGGGTCCGCCTCGACGCGGAACACGCGGGCGTAGCCGTCCTGGCACGCTGTGGCGATCATGTCGTATCCGCGGATGTTCCCTGGGGCCCAGGCGATGTCCCTGACGAGGCCCCTGTGGCCTGCGATCTCGACGGCGAGGTAGAACTCCTTGGTGGTGGTGGAGACGCCGATGCTGGACGCGGCGACGTCGCGCGTGCGGTAGATCTTGACGGTGTTCATGCCCGCGACGGCGAGCCCGAGGGCGTCCGAGGGCACGCCGGCCCTGAGCGCGGCGTAGCAGGGCTCCGGGTTGGGGTCGAAGCGGACGCGGAAGGAGACCTCCTCGCCGCGCGAGGGCTTGGCGCAGACGGCGAACTCGTCGATGGACGAGTACTCGGACAGGTTCTCGGGCTGGTCGTTCTCGTAGACGGTGAGGCGGCCGTCGGTGGCGAGGAGGGCCAGGTACGTCTGCCGCGTCTCCTCGTTGTGCTTCATGGAGAAGGAGCGGTAGGGGGCGCGGGTCGAGCGCGTGTCAAAGGCGGGGCGGCCGTTGACCGAGCGGGCGGAGCAGAACCGCCGGCCGGGCGGGGCGGAGGGGTTCTCGGCCCAGAGGCGGAACCAGCCCTCCATGCCCAGCGAGGCGAGCAGGTTAGGGTATATCGTGGCGGGGAGCCATTGCAGCTGGAGAAGAAAAGAAAGGAGCTTCGAGTCAGCACGCCTTTTGAAAAAAAAAAAAAGAAATGGGGTGTGAGGGCAGCTCACCTCGAGGACTTCGCCGCCGTGGGCGCTCCATGTGTCGCAGAGCCTCCAGGTGCCGTCCTTGTGGCGGTTGAAGACGCGGATCTTGCCGTCGACGGAGCCGGTGGCGCAGCGGTCGCCGTAGCAGTTGAAGGCGACGGCCTGGACGAGGTCCTTGTGGCCGTGGCTCAGGTTGAGGTCGAAGGACTTGTTGTCGTCACTGGGGGACGACAGCGCGGGAGCCGTGGCCATGGATGAGGTAGTTCGGACCCACCGAGAAGGTGAATCGGGTGTGACACAAAGCAGTCGTGTATCGTAGTCAGAAACAGCATTGATTAGGTAGATACTCGTACGCAAACGTAAAATGACCGAAGCCACTGAGAATTAGAACGTCGATGTCGATGTCGATGGTGATGGTGATGGTGATGATGAAGCTGGAACTCGGCGACGTTCAGCGATGGGACCTGCGGAGCACTTGTTATCGATAAGAGATCCGAATTGTTGCTGACTAAGCCGGTCTCTGAATAGCTTCAGGGAAAGAAATTGGGGGGAAGCTCGAGGGCCAACGTCCCACGATCATCGACACGACATTTGCTTCTGCCAGAGAGGAGATCCAGGCTGGGCTTGGGAGACTCGGAGAGGAGCCCAGCTGATCCTTTACAGATTTATTTTTTATTCATCGATATTAGATGGTGGAACGAAAAATAACAACAGAACCCAACCATGAACGCCGGGTGATACAAACCCCCCCCCCCCCCCCCCCCCTTTCCCCCTCCGCAAATGTCCTCACAACTCCACGACATTCTCACGCGCCAAGCCACCACGCTTGCCGGGCGCTCCCTTTCTTTTGGTTGATTTCTTCAACAAGCTATTCGGGTCAAGTTGCTTCTGCATCTCCGCTGAGCCCGGCGCCGTCTCGATGACCGCCCCCTGGATCAGCCGGCTCCTCAGCGCGGGCCCGTCCCACAGGTTCTCCTGCCAGGGCCAGTCGCGCATGGTGGCGAAGAGGTCCGCCGTCATCTCCGCGTCACCGCAGCGGGTCGCGGCCAGGTACAGCGCCGATACGACGCCGTAGTCGACGTCGACGGCGTGCTTGGGCGCTGGATTGGGAGCGTCCCTGAGCGAGCGCTGCAGCACGACCCTGATGAGGTGCGCGAGGGCGAGGATCTCCTCGAAGCGGGCGTGCTTCTTGGAGCGGAAGTCCGCGGGGAACGGGTACGCCGGGCCGAGGGGCAGGACGACGGCGTCGAGGCACAGGGTGGCGCTGCGCAGGTGCAGCCAGCGGGACTGGTAGGTGAGGAAGGCTTGGGCGGCGGCGATGTCGGGCAGGACGCCGTAGTCCTCGCGGTAGCGCTCGAGCAGCTCGGCGAGCAGGTGGCCGCGCTGCTGCAGGACCTTGTGCTGGAGGCGGATGGCGTCCGCGTCCCAGGGGGGGTCCTCCTCGTGGTTGTGGGCGCAGATCCAGAGGAAGGCGAGGGCCTCGCAGTAGAAGGTGTCCGCGACCTCGGACAGCTCCTCGACGGAGTCGACGGCCTCGGGCACGGCGCAGGTGCGGCGCGCGAGGGGCCGCCAGACGCTGATGGACATGCTGGGCCGCCTGTGGGAGGCGAGGAAGCCGGCGGTGGACTCCCAGCGGCAGAGCAGGCGGGTGACGTACATGGCGCGCGGGGGGATGTCCGCGCAGAAGCTCCTCCAGCGCTCGGAGTGGGCGACGATGTCGTTGATTTCGTCGGGCGGGTTGGACATGAGCTTGAGCCCGTTGAGGATGTGCATCATGGCGGTGGGCCACTGGCTGAGCAGGATCTCGGTGTAGAAGAAGAGGACGCAGGCCATGACGATGATGCCGAAGCGCCGGTGCGCCCCCAGGTCCGGGTCGTCGACGTGCTCGCGGACCAGCCGGATGGACTTGTTGTACTGCCAGATGACGAAGCACTCGAGCTTGCTGGGCGGGCGCGCCAGGTCCCGCCGCAGGCCGTGCCGCTCGACCATCTCGTGGGCCGCGCTGAGGGCGACGACGGCGTGCCGGATGCCCTGGTGCCGGACCGCGAACTCTGGCACGGCGTCGAGCCAGAAGCGGGAGCTGTTGTGATCGCGGATCTTGATCGCGTGCCGCGCGATGGGCAGCCAGTGGTGGATGTACTGCCGCTCGACCAGGTCGCCGTCGAAGCCGGGCGCGAGCTCGCGGGGCGGCTGGCCCCGGGCGCGGTGTCGCGTGAGAGCCTGCGCGGGGGGGAAGCGGGGCCGAGAGGCCGGGCAGCCGGGGCCGCCGGGCCCGCCCTCGCCCTCGCCCTTGTCCGCTTTGGCGGTGGTGGGGACATAGCCGTCACAGGTTCTTCCGGTGGTGACGCATTTCTTGCAGCTGGGCTTCTGCTCGTCGCACTTGATCCTCCGGATCCTAGACGCAGATCACGCGAGGCAGAAGGTTGGTGTGAGCCCCCTTTCTGGCATTGGATCCACCGGGGTTGGATCAGAGTCTCCTGCATGGGATCCGGGGCCGACTTACTTGCTGCAGGCGAGATACATACGTCCTCTTGTCAGCCAATGATCATCACTTTGGGTGGAAGGGGGCATGGAGATCACGACACGGGAAAAGGAAAACAAAGCAAGGGTCATGCGTATGGGGCCGAGACGATGATTGCCTTGCAAGGCCCCGCGCATGTCGCGGACGACTTACCATGTGATGCAGCCAGTCTTCACTTTCGGTTTCCCGGTCCTCCTCCGCTTCTCCCTCCGCGGGAGCGCGGGCGCGGCCTGGCATTCACGACGCGGCGCTGGAATCGGTACGATTTTCACAATCGGCAAGGGCCTCGAGTCGGCCAGACATGTTTCAACCATGGCAGCTTTGCCCCAGCGACAAGTCCACCGGGGCGGCGTCCCGGCGGATACAGGACAGAGAGAAAGCAGCTTCCGCGAGCAACACGATGACGGTATGGAGTACTGAGTACGAGTATAGAGGGCGGCGCCGGGGG
>NQYQ01000001.1:2418189-2431964 GCA_003055925.1 Escovopsis sp. Ae720 | reverse complement strand
GCTTGCGCCTGACATCAGCACGCTTTCCGTGCCGCAAGAAGGGATATGAAGAGAAGGGCCGCCGAGGGGGAAATGGTCCTTTCATTCAAGGGATCAATGGCCTACGAGATACGGAGCACTGGAGTCAAAGATTTGTCATCCACATTCAAAGGTCGCCCTGATCGGTCCTCTACCTACTCCGTACTGGTAAAGGGACCTTGTCGGCGCCGAAGCTCGACCCGTGACACGCAGGCATGTGGCCGGGGGTTTCTTCTCCAAGTCTTTTCGCCTCGAGATGCGAGACCTCGGCCATGCTTGATCAATGGAGATGATGAAGTCCAGAGGCAGCGCGGGGGGATTGGCCGTCATGGGGAAGCCCCTGAGAGCCGGCGCGGACGGAGCTGTGGAGACACCACCGGGGACGGAGCTCGGATGCGGGAGGACGGGGAGTACGGAGTACGGGAGGACGGGAGTACGGGACATGATCCGTGTCTCGCCTTCCGTGAAGAAGAACCGCCGAGACGGCCAGCGAACGGGGAAGTCGGGGACCTACTCGTACTCCGTAGTTCGTCCATTCATACTCCGTACATACTCCGTACATAGAATAGAGGAGGTCTGGCTTGTGATGCAGGGTCCTTTTGCCCGTGAAGAAAGTCCTCCGTGAGTCGGCGGCGGCGCCACCAACATAAGTTCCAGGAGTACTCTCCGTACGGAGTATGAGAGGTACTCAAGACTCCATATTTGCATACATGACTGCGCAACCGAAGAGGTACTCAACACACGACACTCCGTACCGAAACTGATGTGAGTCCGCCATTCAAGAGATCCCGCTATTCTGTAGTGCTTACTAAGAGGCTGGTGATGCGGAGTTAGGTTGATCCGATCCTCACAGTTGCTTAGGTAAGCTCGGGCATCTCCCACAATCGGGAAGTTCAATGGATTGGATCTCAGTCCGTACTTGTATTGCTGCTGCTGCTGCTGCATCACCTCCTCGTGCCTGAAAAGCTTGAAATTGACGACCGCAGGTTCGGAGTAGAGAGCATACAGAGACAGCTTCACGGGAGTGATGGTTGTTTTGCCGAGTAGTAGATGCATGTACGAAATACGAAATACTATGTACTCCGTACNGAGTAGTTGCGTCGAGGCGCTCTATGCGACTCGTGATTGGCTGAGAATTATGGGTCCCCGCCGATCCTCCACGATGCGGCCGATTCAAGCTCGGGCTTCCAACTTGAAGGTCCTCGATGCCCTCACAACCTCTCGAAGCTGTCGCCATTGTTGATCTTCTTGTGTCAGTCAAGGTCTCCGTATCAGTAGCGACATCCCCGCTGCTGAGATGCTGCAGCCCGCCGCCGCCGCAACTTGACACGGGTTTGCGTCCTCCACCTCGACGCCTTGTTGATCCCCTCCCTTCTTCTCCTCCTCCTCCTTCTTCTCCTTCTTCTCCTTCTTCTCCTTCTTCTCCTTCTTCTCCTTCTTCTCCTTCTTCTCCTTCTTCTCCTTCTTCTTCCACTCCTCTCCAAGACGGCCCAGGATGAACCTCCTCGCCAACCCGCTCGCCACCCCCGAGCAGCTCTACAACAGGACGAGCCTGTCGTCCACCCCGCAGGACCTGCAGGAGTCCGTCTTCATCGCCACGCAATGCCTCACCCAGGCCGCCGGCCGGCTCCTCGAGCTGCCCCAGTCCGTCACCGCGCGTGCCAACGTCGTCCTCGCGAGGTACTGGCTGCTTGAGTCGCCCATGGCCCACGAGTTCAGCGTGAGTCTCCCCCCCTTGATACCCCCCCCCCCCTCCTTTTGAATGACCCGTCTTGCGATCGCTCGAGAGATGAAAAGCGGAGCAAAAGAACGGCTAGTACGGAGTACTCACTCGTTCCACCCAGGACGTCTCCGCCGCGGCGCTCTACCTCACCGCCAAGCTATCCCCCAGTCCCCGATCCCCGCGCGACGTGTCCAACGTCTTCGCATACCTCCTCTCGCGAGACTCGGCACTGTTCCGGACGACGACGACGACATCAACAACAACATCAACAACAACATCATCATCAACAGCAACAGCAACAACAGACAGCAACAGCAAGACGTTCGAAGCCACCAACCACCCCGCGTCCTACTACGTCCCCGAGGCCGACTACCACGCCTTCCGCCAGCGCATCTTCGCCCTCGAGGCCCGCATCCTCCGCGCCCTCGGCTTCGACACCCGCGTCGCCCTCCCCCACCCGCTCGCCATCACCTACCTCCAGGCCCTCGACTTCCTCTCCCACGACCGCCGCGCCATCTCCCTCCGCGCCCTGCAGCACCTCAACACCGCCCTGCTGTCCCCGCAGCTGCTGTACCTCACGCACCAGCCGCACGCGCTCGCCGCCGCCGCCATCTACGCCGCCGCGCGCGACCTCGGCGCCAAGATGCCCGAGTGCGAGTGGTGGGAGGTGTTCGACGTGGACCGCGAGGAGCTCGGGTTCTTGGTCGTCGGGATGCGCAGCCTCGAGGGGTGGATGCGCGTGCGGAGGGAGGAGTTGCCGCGGTGGGGGGCAAAGCCGGGGGAAAGCGCCGGCGGCGGCAGCGGGATGATCACGCGCGCGGTCGTCGAGGAGGAGGTGCGGCGGCGGCGGCGGCGGAGGGAGGGTGATGGGGGGGACGGGGGGGACGGCCGTGGCGCGCACGACGAGGGTGTGGGGGAGGGGAGTGCGGGCGGCGTGAATGGGAAATGAGGGCGGATTTCTTTTTCTGTCTGACTAAATCTGCCACGAGTTTTGAAGGCTGAAGTCATCGAAGCCGACGTTTCAGGCAGCTTGATCTCTTCTCTTGCCGTTGCGCAAAGGAAAAGGATCAGATCAATTCGATGCCGGGCCCGCTCCCGGCCTCCATGGCGGGCAGCTTTCACAAGACGACCGCGGGGCTGGCCAATCGCGAATGCGCGAGGCAGAACTTTCGAGAGGCCTTGACCCGGAAGTCGACCCCGTCTTAACCTTTTATCATCACCATCCACCATCCAAAGAGATACGCAGCATGCACTACCTACCTACGGCGGCCGCTCGGAAGACGTCCTCCTCCTCCTCCTCCTCCTCCTCCTCCTCCGCCGAGTGCCAAGAGAGGGCGTCTGGCTTTGGTCAAGGACGGCAAAAGACGCGAAGAGGAAGAGGAGGTACGCCGCGCGAGGGCCTTGCGGCGAGACCGAGTCCCCCTTCATCGACCCATTTTACTGCACTGCTGTCTCGGGGAGTCGATGTCTCGGTTCGGCAGACGAGCGCCTCCGTGAGCATCTCCATACCAGTGCGAGTACGGAGTACGGAGTACTATAACTACTACCTACTATACGGAGTAGAGGATGGATGGATCAATCCATGCTTTGAATCGAGGCCCCAACAAATGCCGACTCCGCATGACGGCATCCGCCATCCAGCCTCCACCGTCCAGTCTCTAGCCTGGAGCCTCTTGTGATCCAATGTTTCTTGTTCTTGCTTAGGGACGCAAAAGGTCACCACTCGGGGCAGTTCTCCGCCCCGAATAGAGTTCTCAGTGATGATGTCGAACATTCGGCCCGTCCAAGATGACAGGCAGACGGCGTGTCACCAACGGCCCACTCGGGCGCGGGTTGCCAGATCGTCCGGCATCCAAGACCTCTCTTATGGAACTTGGAAGTCTTCGAGCATGCCAGACTCGACTGCCAGGCCTGTGAACCCCCATACCCCGTACTCGTACCCCGTACTGGTACGAGCACTTCATCAATGTATATGCTGTGGAGGCTCGGCGATTGCATCATCAAACGAGCAATGGCCCCGCGGTGCTCCACGCAGCCTAATCCAGCCGCAATGTCGTCCGAGTATGTACATCTTCACCCGCACGACCCTCCGCCATCGTAGGTGGGATTGATCGATTGATCAATTGATTCGACCTTCCGAGTCCATCTCGCCCCCGCTGCTGCTGCTGCTACTGCTACTGCTACTGCTACTGCTACTGTCCCGCAACCGTTCCTCTAGCTCGCCGCTCGACGGGCAAAGTTCCCGCGCAGATGGAACGAATGGAACGATGGAACGCCGTCTAGAAGCCCGCCCACAAGCCCCCCCCCGATGCGACTGCGACGCCGAGCAAGGCCGCGGGCAAGGATGGTCCCTGAACAAGAACTCCTTGCGCCAATGCGAGCCGAGGAGGAGGTGGGTGGGGGCTGCTCCGAGTCTTTTTTGAGGGCCGAACGGCGCAGGGAGGGGGCTGAGGGGCAGGATCAATGGATTGATCAATCAATGGATCAAATTGATTCGTCTTCTAGAAGGCTTCTCGGGGGCGTCTGGATTGTCATGGAGTTGAGTAGGACTCCGTACTCGTATTCGTACTCGTACTCGTACTCCATGCTGGATCATGTCGGAGTTGATCTGCGGGCTCGCGTGCCGAGGGGCTGTCTGTCCTGGAGAAGTCAGCGATCATGATGATGATTGATCAATCCGCTCCACATCACCCATCGCGCACTCGTGAACTCGAAGCAACCTGTTTGTTGTTCGTACTCGTCCAGGTACTAATGAGTATACTCCGTACTCCGTGCTCGTATCGGGGTTACGGAGGTAGTACGGGGGTAGTAAGGAGTATATTATATCCGTCGAGCCCTCGGTATTCGAAAGGAGTCGAAAGACGCGAGAGAGGCCAGCAGAGGATGGAGAGGAAAAAAAAGCGAAAGGCGCCAAAGGTCAGACGCCGAGTTGCCGCTTCATCCGTCGCAGCGCGCGATGGCTTGTCACCCACAGTGCGAATGCATTGATCAAATCCTCGATCCCCAACCAAGTCCACCCATTTAGTACGTCCGGAGTACACACAATCACAGTGTCATAATAGCATCTCACACTGAACGCAGGGATCCTCGCTCCAGAGCCGCGGCGCACCAGGGAAATTTCTCGGATTTCCCTTTTTTTTTCTTAATTTTTTTTTCCTTTCCCCCCCCCCCCCTTTTCTCTCCACTCGCTCGCTCCCAGCATCCCTTTCGTGGTCTTCCGATTGATAAGGATTGATGGATGGATGGATGGATGTTTTGGCGGGGGGCTCGGGGCTCTGGCCTTGCCGGCTGCTTGACGGAGGAACCGCACTCGCACTGCTGATTGTGACTTCGCGGTGGCTGATGTTGCAGAGTTCAATGTCGGAATCGCCACGCGGGGCAGTCATCGCAGGCAGCAAACATTGCAAAGACTGGACAGCAGGCAGCAGGCAGCAGGATATTGATCAATGGATATCGATTGCACGATCAATTGATTGATGGAATTCGGCGGCAGACGGCACACGGCACACGGCACACGGCACACGAAGGGGGAAAAAAGGCTCCCGAGTCCAACCTGGCTTTGACGCAGATCGATATCAAGAGGTCTCACGTCTCANGATGGATGGATGGATGTCTCTCTCCCGCGCGAGGCTGCCCATGCCGCCGGCCGTTGTCCGCCGTTGGGTGAGACACGCAGTCCGTCCCCCGTGGGGCTCCAGCGCGATGCCAATCAAGGATCCATTCAATGGATCCATCCATCCATGCAATTGCAAGTGATCAGCAATGTACGGAGTATTGATGTTTGTGATGGAATCAACGTACATACTACTCCTCGACAAGCGACGGTGTCTTTAGTACAGTGCGAATACCTCGCAACACATCAAATGCCCGACGTCGCAGCGCCGCTTTGCTTACATAAGTGATTGATTGATATTTTTGAAGGATTGGAGAGACGTCGGAGGACGGAGCGCCGAAGATCCGACATTCCTCCTTCTCCGCGGACTCTAGGTTAGGCGGTGGAAAAGACGCCAACGTGCGAATAATGTTGACATCACTCAACACATCAACAATTGATATTGGACATTAGATCGTGAGAGAAATCATTGATGCTCGTCGTGATGACGGAGGGCGATTCTCAGTACGAATATCCATCTCGTACTCGTTCTCGATCCACTTCTCTAGGGGCACGGAGCACACGGAGACGTCGCAGGGTGTGCGCTGCGGTGCGTGTTTCTGCGACGAAAAATGGCTCACTCGACGAGGTCGAGCTCGAAACACCGATACATACGAGTACTACCTACTCATACTCGTACTGGTACAGCTGGTCCTCCTACGAGTACGAGTACCCCCCCCCCCCCCGCGTATCACGGAATCAATCATTGCATCAATCTTGTCCAGGTACTCGTACATGCCCGCGCTACTGCACCTCAGGAGGGACCCGCATGCGCGGGTTGCGTTAGGAAGGGGGGGAGGGAGGGTTGCTTTGGCCCCGGAGAAGCGCCTCTGGAAGCAGGAAAAGAAGCTGCTCGGCCTCGGGGGTCTCCACGCGACCAACGTCCGTGCAGGGGTGGGAATGGGAGAGGTCTGATACGACGAAGAGGAGGAGGGAGGCGGATGGATTGATGGATTGGATGGATGGATGGATGGATGGATTGGATTGTGTGATTTGATGTGTCTGCCAGCTCGAATCAATCGATGAATCCATGCCAGCGGACAGTCGGAGTAGCTCCTCCACGACAGTCGCTCGATAGCGCAGGTGCTAAACCTCGGGGGTCCCAGGCCCCGATTTCCATGGATGGATGGATGGAAATGGATGGAGGAAATGGATCCATAGTAGCCATGGATCAATGGACTTGATCTCCATGTCCACGGCCCAAGTTCTTCACTCTCCATGCCGTGAACCGCCTTATATCCATCGCCTCCTCCTCCTCTCCTTCTCTTTCCGCTCCTGCCCCCCCCCCCCTTGGACTTCTCCTTTTTTTCAAGTAATTTTCCCTTTTTTATTCTTATTTTTAAAACATCTATAAATTGATTCTTCGCCTCCTCTTCTCACCACCAACATCTATCTACCTCTCCCCTCTTTCTCCACACACTCCATCTTCTTCTTCCTCTTCTTCTTCTTCTTCTGCTGCTGCTGTCGCACACTTTTGATTGCACCCGCAGTCAGGTCGATTCTCGAACGCTCGTCCCAATTAATCTCTCACTCTCACACGCACACGCACTCGCAAACGCACACGCACACGCTCACGCACACGCACACGCCGGCGCAAACGCACATTGATCGATCCAAGCCAAGCCTTACCTGTACAAGCCTTGCATCACCCGCCCATCCTCATACATCCACAATGCCTCACCAGCAAGCCGCCAGCACGCCTGCCCCCAACGGCCTCGGCGAGAACAAGGGCATCAAGTTCCAGATCAGGACCGGCGGAAAGACTTACGCCTGCACTCTCCAGGACCGCGCTCAATAGTACGTGGAAGAACCAGAGCAAAAGGAAGGACAAGAAGACGACGACGACGACGAAGAACAGAAAAAAACAAAAAGGAAGAAAAGAAAAAGAGAAAAAGAGAAAGAAAAAAGACCCGTTTGATGGCAGAGGAGTAGTAGAGGACATCAACCTTGGCGGCCAGCACAGCTAACATACCTTTCCCAGCGAGCGCACAAAGTCCGCCAAGGCCGACAAGGACGAGTCAGAGGGCCAGCCCGCCGAGTCCGGCGAGTCCACGACGACGACAACAACAACCAGCAGCAGCTCGTCCACCAAGTCCTCCTAGGCAGCGCGCGGCCATACGGAGTTCACCAATTCTATTTTATTCTTTCTTCGCAATCTCTTCTCTCCCCCTCTCCACCCCCCTCTTTCGCCGACGGCATCTCTCGCTCGCTCGCTCGCTCTCTCTCTCTCTCTCTGCCTCACAGAGAGTGGTACCACCAAAGCCGCGACATGAGAGACACCATCGACTCGATATTTTTCAAGGAGGACGCGGCGGGGATGCTCCTTTCCGAGCGGGAGGCAGTACAGATCATTGCTAGATGGGGAATGCGGGAGTCTTTGTTTTAGCGGTTTTTTAGATTTTCTACTCGTACAGGGTGACAGACGATTTCGATATTCCATGTTCGATACTCTGATGGTCGATATTTCGACGGTTTCCGATGATTTCTCTCCGCGGCGTCCCGGCTCGCTTCTCTTGTCTGTATGCTGTCCTACTGCTAGTATCTTGAATGAAGATTGATTTGGGGCTACAGGTACTCCATGCTTTCTATTCTCGTCTACTCCGTACATTACCTGTAGTACTCGTACTCGTAGTATGTACTCTGTACGGAGCATTGTCTTCCACGTCCCCATATAAAAATGACTCCATCTTAGCTCTCTCTTCGCAATCCGTACTAGGTAGTAGTACGAGTATATACCTACGTGAGTCCCCACAGGTACTCGTACCGGTAGACTTTCATCCAGACTCTCATCAACTTCCATCAAGCCGTCACCTCCATCCGTCCCCTGATCATTTCTCCTTTCTCGTCAACCGTACTCGTATCGTACCCCGTTAGTCCTCGTACTCCGCAAATCCTCCATCATCCTGTCCTCGTCACTCCGAGTCCAACCCTTGATTTCCCCTTCCAAGTTCCTTTTTTTTTTTTTTTTTTTTTTTTATTATTATCCCTTGTGGTGATGAACATGCGCGCTTCCGTTCCTGGTCTAGCGCGAGGGCGGGGCGAGCCCGGCAAGTGTTTTCCGTGCTGCAGGACCGACTTTCCTTTTCCTCGGGTGGATCCTTCTTGCCAATTTTCTCCTTCCTGCGGGCGGCAGGCGCCGTGGCTTGCTGCTGCCATTTCCGAGCGGAGCGTCCATGTTCTCGAAAGCCCCCCGTGCAAAATTCGCCCCCGTTTCTCATGCTCGACCTTCCAAGTCCTGGAGGCTTCAACTACATACGAGTACGGAGTACTAAATCACCACTGGACTTGCAGCAGTGCTTGTCTCGCGGATGGATTGATGCTACCGGTACGGAGTACGACTCGAGTACGTCATGGTCTCACCCGCGTCAACAGGCGTCGACCAGTTGAAAACCGTGCGGGCGGTTAGGCCAGGCAACATGGCCCAAGAGATTGATGAATGCTCGAGTTGATATGCCAGCATTGGATGCCAGCATTGCTGCCAGCGCAGAACACCGGTACTCGTACATATGTACAGACAGGTGGTGACGCCAGGGTGAGCATTGGCTCTGTCGGTGTCGAAAGAGGGACCTGGCGCGGATAGAAGCGAGACGCGTGATGATGACGAGATGACCACGGAATCCACCATCAGCGCCGAGGTATTTCGAGGACCTACATACATTGATGCATACCGGTACGATGGCTGTGAACTCTGCCGACTACAAAGGTTGATTTTCTACGAGTTATGTACCGGTACGAGTACGAGTACACAGAGGCAATCCAGCAGCAGTGGTGATTCGGAGTAACCAAGCTTTGAGCCGCGGCAGTCCTAGCCACGGAGGGCTAGTGCGTTGCGAGGCCGATGACATGGCGGGCTCACGGCGGGCTCACGGCGGGCTCACGGCAAGCTCATAGCTGGCTGGTCATCACGAGCATGGACTCGTACTCGTATGTACTACGAGTACTCGTACGGAATCCTGTCTACGAACGGCCGCTTATGTATGATGGTTTAAAAGATGCTCCCGGAACCGACTGCAACGGTCCCTGGTAGCATCCAAATTGCATCTCGATCCGGGGTGGATGGCATACGGCTGAGGTCCCACACACGACGGCCCCAATGGTCCTCTTCTTCGGGATTGATCCAGCATATCTCGGCCAGATACGAGTACTCGTGCAAATCAAGGGCTATTGAGTCCACCCGCATCGGCGCATTCCATCATGATACTGGTACTCGTAATCTGCCCGCCCAATGATCGCGACCTCTGAACGCGGGTCGAGTCACGTTAGCAAATCATGTGACATGACGGATGACCTATCCCCACCCCTACCTGTACCCCCATCCCGGTGCTTCCCCACAAGGCCTCCAGACTTCCGTCATCAAATGCTCAGCCGCCGACTCGCTCGGACTTGGACGTCCTCCCCGTACAGAGTACCTGCGCAGTACGACTTCCCTCCATCGCCTCGACCCTGAACACCTGCGGCCTCCCTGAAAATACCCCGGATCCCCCCCGTACAGCCGGTGTAAGAGATACGAGTGCTCGTTCGGAGTCGTGTGCTGTCATTCGGTGAGGAGGAAAAAATACCCTCGAGCCGCCGCCATCTGGGAACTCGGACCACTTCCCCAGAGGCGGCGACGAATCCGGCAGGGACACAACATTGAACGACTTGCATACGTGCTCGCCCTCGCACATGAATGAACAGGTAGGCCACCCACGGCATTGCTCGAGCAACACTGCCCGGTCAAGACGCAAGGAAGACGAAAGAAGGCAAGGCAGAGCGTCTGTGGCAAAGGGCGAGAATCCTCCATCGCCCAACAGACGCCGGGATTACCTACGAGTACTACCTCTTACAGTGTACTCGTCCTCGTACATACACCTGAAGAGTACTCATACTCGTACGGAGTACGGAGCAGCACTTTGACTCGCCGTTACGCAAGCCTTCGCCCTCGTTGTCTTGCGTGGCTTGCTGCGTCGTCGTCCCCCTAGCGTCAAAGGCCGGCGGGCTTCCACCAAGAGGGTTTCTTCCCCCCCACCCTCCCCCCAAACCATTCGCTTCTATCTATTGATCTCTTCTCGACTCTGACCTTGAGCCTCTCCTACTAGTACCGGTAGTCCGTTCCAACCTACAGGGACATCTGCTACCTAGATCCCCTTCTGTCCCAATTCGTCCCATCTTCACACCTCGTTGCGTCGTCCGCCCTCTTGGAGACGACGACGACGACTGGTCCTTGACAAAGGACCCTTTCCTTGGGCTTCCCCGCCAGATCGGTCTCGGATTGGGCAGAGTCCAATTCCGTCCAAGTCTGCCTATACCGCCTCGCATTGGATCTTTTGGCGTACCTTTAAAAGACCGGTTTCTCTCCGAGAGCCAAATACGAAGAGAAGATTGAAGAGAGCTTGGGAGTTGAAGAGACAGGGAGAGAGAGAGAGAGAGATAGAGAGAAAGAGAGAGGGAGGAAGAGCCGTCATCCACAATGCCTATGCACCATGTGGTTCTCGCCTCCGGGGCCGTGGTCGCCGTCTCCGTGGCCGTGGCCACCATGATAGCCGTCTACGAGTCCCCCGAGTTCCGCCGCTACACCGACGACGTCCGCCGCCGGCTCGCCATGATGTTCGACTCTGCCGGCGACAGCGCCAACCCGCCGTACAGGCCGCCCCGCTTTAACAGGCCCGAGGACGCCGACGGCTTCTTCCTCTCCCGCCGCGCCGGCGGTGCCGAGCCGGGCGTCGAGGCCGACGAGGAGAGCTGCCGCCGGCAGCGGGAGGAGCTGCTCTACTGGAACGCCGTGCGGATGGAGAAGCAGAGGCAGGGCCAGGGCCACAACGAGAAGCTGGGCGAGAGCATCGACGAGAAGATGGACGAGAAGAAGAAGACGACGCCGCCCGGGCAGGTCCCGCCACGCCCTGGCGTGCGGCACCGCGGCTCCTCGTTCGACGACTTCCTCCGGCCGGACGAGAGCGGCGAGAAGGGCTCCTACGTGTTCAACAGCGGCGCCGACGTCAACAGCCACCCGGGCCTCCGCCACCGCGGCGCGAGGAGCGCCGCCGCACCTGCTGATATCGTCGGACACGACGCCGCCGCTCGCCAGCTCGCGTTACCGGCCGACAACTTCGAGATCGCGTCGGACATCTACAGCGCCACCACCGTCGACCGCGAGGAGCGGCAGACCCTGGGCCCCGCGGGGCCGGGAACCTTCACGCCCACCCTCACGCCCGCGCCCACGACGCTGGTCGATCTCGCCCCCGCCCCCGCTACCGCCCTCGCCCCCGCTACCGCTACCGCTTCCGAGCCATCAAGCCAATCTGCCTCGGCGACCATGGACCGCGGGTTCCCCAAGGTCGTGCCCCTCGTCCCCGCGCCGCAGGAGGACGAGCGCCGCGACGTCTTCGCCTCGATCCAGGCCTGGGCGCACGACTCGAGCCGCGACTTCTACTCCCCGCTGCCGGTGACGCCCGTCGCTCCCGTCTCGGAGCCCGAGGTCGTCAGCGAGGCCGGGTTCAGCGAGGACTTCAGCGACGCGGGCGAGCTCACGCCCATCGACACGCTGTCCCTCGCGGGCTCGGGCGAGGACGTCGAGCATGACGGGCGGGCGTTTGACGTCATGAGCGAGAGCGAGGGCATGGCCACGCCGGCGAGTTGGTCCGAGGTCGGCAGCGTGATCAGCGAGACCGAGGTCTTCCCCGCCCGGCCGTGAGCCGTGAGCCCCTTCGATTCTTGCTTGATTTGCCCCCGTTGTTTTTTTTTTCCTTCCTTTATTTCCCCATATCTGTCCCGTTTTCTCTCCTCTGGCACGCCTCTGACTGGGGCTTTTCTTGTGACACGATACGACTATGTACCGACTGCAGTGCTTGGCTGTATCATCGGCGTGGGGGGATACTAGGCGCAGGGGCGTTATGACCATGAAGTCGCCACGATCAGATGGAATGGCTCCGTGATTTGTCTTTCTTCTTTTCCTTCTCTTTTCCCTCTGATCCAACGCGACGACTCGTTCCATCATCTGCCAGGGGCAGTCTTCTTGCATCTAGTCCCTCACTCCTTTGGCTCTTGTCTCTTGTCTCTTGTCTTTTGTCTCTTGTCTTTCCTACCTGGATGGAGTGTATCATCTCCTTCCTTACGAGGAGGGTTCGTCTTGTCCGGGATGAACCAAGGTGTGGAGGGGCGAGTCCGGACCCCGGGAATACGGGCTGTGTACACGTATGTATGGCGAGCGTTTCCTTGAATTACTACTACTACTCCGTACTACTACTACTATCAATATATATAGAGTTACCCAGGCATGCCGAGTCGTAGTATGAGTATCCATACATCAATTGATGCATCATTATCTAGTCCACGGCTTGAGATTGTCAATGCCTTGGACCTTGTGAGCTCCCTCGAAACACGTCGAGCTGCCCGAGGAGGACGTCAAATGGATTGATTGATTGATCAATTGATGGATTCATGGATTGAATTGATCAATGGATGGATCCATCCAGCCTCGCGCATCTTGAGGGCCCCCAATCAGCGAGTCCCTCTTCGAGTATCAAATGCACGGAATTGATGACAAATCGCCCGAGAGCGCTAGAAGGTTCGCCGAGGAGCTACCCTGGACACGCGGCCTTAGTGAGCGATGTGGCCCCGCCGGTGCACCAGCCACACCCTGGCCGGAGCTTCATCATTCTCCCATCAATACGGGGTACTAATGTACTCGTACCTGTATACGGAGTAATCCATTGGCAGTCAATCCATTCTCCGTGGCCGGGCAACGCATCAATCAATCAATACCGGTACAAAGTTGTACGAGTAAACAACCTTTTAATTGAGCTGCCTGCGCCACAAACACTCAAGCCACGCAAGCATCCAGCGTGCCTGAGATTGAGACTCGAGCTCCGCCTCATCAAGCTCTCTCCTTTTGTTTTTTTTCTTTCCCTTTGAATAGCCCATCAAGGATCCAGATCCAATCCGTCCCATCGTCATCTCCTCCTGCTCCTCTCATTCCTCATCCTCCTCTGCCACGGGCCACGCCTCCGAGACCGACTCTGATGGATTGATGCCCTTCCCGCGCTGCGTCCTCAGAACCCCCCCCCTCTCCCTCCCTCTCGCATCCAATCGTGCCCCCCCCCCCGCCTCCTTACCGGTATTACCTCGTTCGACCCCTCGCAAACCCGCAGAAGCACTTCGATCCTTCGAGTTCCGACGAACGATACCAGAGTACCGAGTACGGAGCACTAGTACGAGTACGAGTACGAGCAATACACGAGTACGAGTACAAATCCAGCGCCATATCCACACATCCATCCCGTCTCGTCTCCATCCCCGTGCTTGTGGGGCCCGCCTAGACACATACGAGTAAGCAAGCGAACCAAGGCAAAGCAAGGCGAGGCGAGGCGAGGTCAAGCAAAGCAAAGCAAAGCAAAGCAAAGCAAA
>NQYQ01000001.1:2393084-2404519 GCA_003055925.1 Escovopsis sp. Ae720 | reverse complement strand
CCCCCCCCCGGCCTGGCCCCGATCCCAGCACCCATCCATCCATCCATCCATCCATCCATACATCCGTCCGTCCGTCCATCCACCGCATGCTCCTCCGCGCACGTGCTGGGCTGCCAGAGTCCGAGATCCCCCTGTCTCGACCTCCCAGCGTCCCATGTACCCGTACTCCGTACGGATCTACTTGTACATACTCGTACATACACCTACTCCGTATACTCATACTCCATACTCCGTACGAAGAGACATCATCACAAGCACTGCTCCGCGGCCTCGCTGCCAAGACGGCGGTGCACTCGAGAGACGCACAGCACATCGTCCATTGGCTGCCAGGGACATCCAGCTTCACTCTGTATCATGTATGGAGTACTCGTACTCGTACTCGTACGGGGCACCGGAATTCCGAGAGATGCCCTACTCGCACGCGTACGAGTACGAGTACGAGTACGGAGTAGTACTACTAGTACCTGGCACTGGTGGTCGACGGTCCTCGTGCTCATTCGGGGAGCCTCATCTGCGTTTCGTCCATCCTCCGCGGGCCCCCTTTAACCACCTTGGATGAACGCTCCCGCCCAATACGACCGGGAGTAGCGAGATACAATGGATCAATGGATCCATCCGGTGAACCTGCCCGACCTCGAGCATCCGCCGCCTCTCTCCGTCAAGCAAGGACTACGAGTATGGAGCAGTACCTGTAGAGGTAGTAGTGATATTGATCCGTCACTCCATACTATAGTACTCCGTAGATGTCGTCCGTCTGATCCATCTTCGGGCCTGCGGGTACGAGTACTCCTACTCCTACAGCTTCAAAGAGCACTCCGTGCAGTACCACTCGTACGAGGGCACGAGACTCCCTGCTCCATCCGAGACACGAAAAGCCCTGGTACATGCCTAGACCTCAACTCAACACCCCGACAGCAAACCCCCCCCCCCTGGGAGGAGGTTCTTCGCACACGATGCTCCGTAGATGTAGCGCCTGTGTCGAGGGGAGGGCACAGCAATGCCATCAGGTCTTCCCCCCCATCCACCGCACGTCTTCACCTATCCCCCACCATCCTCTTCACCTTCTCCAGCAGCAGCGCGCTCTCCCTCCCCAGCTTCTTCCTCCCGTCCCTGTCCCGCGTCTTCGCCATCGCCCGCCGGAACCGCTCCCGCTCCGCCGTCTTGCGCGCCCGCTCCTCCGCCCGCCGCTCCGCCTCCGCCCGCCGCTCCTCCGCCTCCGCACGCTTCTGATCCGCCTTCTGCAGCTGCTTGTCGTAGTACCCGGGCCGCCGCGTCCGCCGCCGCTGCCCGTCGCTCGGACCGTGGTGCTCCTGGCTGCCCCGGGCCTCGACGCCCGCCTGCGCCATCTCCTCGTCCTTGAGCATCAGCTTCCTCGTGGGGTGGAGCTGCTCCTTCTTTTCCCCGTCGTGTTTTCGACCGGCGTCATCTTCGTCTCCGTCTTCGTATTCGTCTTCGTATTCGTCTTCGTATTCGTCGCCATCACCACCGTCATCGACATCGACATCTTCGTCGGCACCGACCCCCATCTCCTCGTCGCTGTCATCACTGCCGCCGCCGCGCTCGCCGTCGTCGCCTCCTGTCTTGTCTCGCGCTTCATCGCCCTCTTCCTCGGTCCGTCGCTTCGGTCTGGATCTCGCCGGCGCATCCCGGGAGCCGCCGCCCTCCCGGGCCTTGATCTTCGCGTACGCCTTCTTGACCTTGGCCTTGTGGATCAAGTCCTTCTTGATCTTGGTGACTGTCGACAAAAAGAAACAACGTCAGCATCCCTCATGCCTCTCATCCCTCAACAAGAATCATATCATTCCACGGGCCCGCCAACCTTTGCGACGCCATGCGCCGTCTGGCAAATTCTCAGGGCCGACGCGGAACCCGTGCTTGGGCTTCTTGGCCTGCGGTCCTGCCGCCGACTCGAGCGGCCGCTTGGGAGCCATCTCTTGGGGATGATATGATTCGGCTGTTGAAGAGACGAAAAAAAGAATAAAGAAAAAAAAAAGAGAAAAATTGACGGCGCTGATGGGGAACCGGTCGCTTCGAAAATGGACGCGCTGCCTTGCGCGGTGGTTGTGGATGCTTTTGGGTTGATCAATCCATTCACGACGCGGAGTTCAACGTCTGTCTGAAGTTTTTTATTTACAAAGTTGATACGTATTTTTTTTTTTTCTCCAAGTTCAATCACCGACGACAGCTACCCTACAGCCATCATTCACGGATGAGTCCTCCGGCCATCAGCCCGCCTTCAGGGCTCTTCCAGGCACAGCAGACCCAGCCTCAGCGCCCGCAGTGCCCTAAACGAGCCATCTCCAGCGCCCTCACCCGCTGAAATTCGGCTAAACCCGGCTCAAAGCCCGCTGAGAGATGATGGGTCAATCCAGATGGATCAATCCATCCATTCCATCCATGGCAGGTGCATCCGTCTGGCGATCCTTCCCTCAGCGGCTCGGGTGGGTCCTCGGGTGGGTCCTTCGGGTGGGTCCCGGGCGAGTGGGGAACTTCTCGGCAGCGTGAGTCCCGCGGGCCAATCAGAGTCCTCCGCGGACACGAGGCTGGTGGAGCCGCGGGCGAAAGCGATGCCGCCAAAGTTGTGACCTCATCCATCGCATGATCCGCTACGAGTTGAACCTCCAAAAGCATTTCCCCCAGATCCAGTGACGATACCGACCTCCTTGCATTTTCATTCAAGCCTCTATTCATATTATCTTTTTTCTTTGTTTTTTTTTTTGACCAGCTTTGCATCCATCCTCCCATCTCATCAATCCATCCAGGCCTCGCGACCGCTCTGCGCCCCTTCCCCCCCCCATTGTTTGCCTCGCCGCCAAGTCGACATCCCAGCCGGCCCTCATTGGCCGCCGGTCCTCCTTGCTTGACTCGCTCTCGGCTTCCGGCAGCAACTAGCGACTCATCCTCCGTTGGAAAAGTCTCTGTCCCGGCCGACAACCTTGGAGATATAGCTATATCCGCCAGAGCCTGCCGCCTCGGATTCCGCCGTTGTTGTCCGGCTCGTGCCCCGTTCCCGCGACTCTTCTCCTTCTCTCATGCTTCACCGTCCCCCAGAGCGCTCGAGGACCGCCACGGCGTTGTAGTTCTCAGATCATCATCCATCCCAAGAAGCCTCCCCCCATCTCAGATGCCCATCTTCCAGGACGACCTCGATCCTCCCACAACGGCCGCCCCTCGCCATGGCGCCGCGTGCCTCCACCCGGCGTCGGCTCCGCGGCCGCGCAAGGCCTCCCACGAGAGCCTCGGGGCCGACCGATGCCCGTCGTCCACTCCCATGGACGGCGAGGAGGAGGTCACGACTTCCGATCGCACAGAGCTGATCGAGATGCTCAAACGGGGGGCCAGCCCCACGTGGATCCCAAACAGACATGTACGCTCTCCCTCCCCCCCCCCGGAGTTTGTCCCCTTGCTTCCCCCGCGCGCGAGCCTCAAAATCCTGTGCCCGGTTGGACTATGGTGGTTGACCTCTTTTGTGTGTGTGTGCGTGTGTGTGTCTCTCTCTCACTCTCATATAGCTCGAATCCATGATGCATCGCAGCCCGCCGCACATGAATGATGTCGACGCCGCCGCCGATGCGCCAATCTCACCCCTGGCCGAGTCCCAGAATCTCTTGCCCTCGGCCCAGATCACGCCGGGCAAGGAAGCGAGGAGGGAGAACCCCTTCGAACCCCCCGCCGAGAGGCTGCAGGACGGCATGAGCATCGAGCGGCCGAGGTCCGCACTGCACTCGGGCGACTTCACCTCCGACGACGCCAACCACCCGCAGGACCACCCGGGCGACGAGCCGCCCCGCCACGTGAGAGCAGACTCGCACGCGCATGCGGCCTCGCTCGGCTGGTTCGCGACCTCCCCCCCTCGGCACTACGTCCCCTTCGACTTCGTGTCCCGGGACTACCCGCCCGACGCCGCCACCACCACCACCACCACCACCACCGGGGCCTTCACGTCAGGCCCATCCTCCCTGTCATCCTCCTTCTCCAGCTTCCTCTACCAGCCGCCGACGACCCCGCTGGTCCAGTCCGAGACCAACGACGAGCCCGTCATCCCCTCCCTGTCCGCCGACGACATGGGCTTCCCCACCGCCCGTCACCCCTCCGCGCGGAGACACACCCTGTACTCCTCGCGGGACCCTCCCGCCCTCGCATCCTCCCACTCCTCCTCGTCCCTCGTTCCGCACAGGACCGCCGGCCGGCGCCGCGACGGCGTCCTCCCCTACCAGGCCCACCAGCCCCGCCGCTCCCTCTCCGGCACGCCCAGCTTCTCCTCCGTCTCGCAGCAGTGCAGCGGCACCGCCGCCGCCGCCGCCTCCTCCTCCCCCTCCTCGACGCCGGCCTTCCTCCGCGCCCGCCGCCTCTCCATGGGCTCCGACCTCTCCCCGCTCCACCACGCCTCCATGGTCGGTTCCTACGAGGAGAGCATCCTGCGCGGCCGCATGTCCACCACCCCGTCCCGCCCCATCGAGTTCCTCGCCCAGATCGGCGTCCTCGGAAAGGGGCCCTCTTGCAAGCCCAGCCTCCGCTGCCCGCCCCACGTAACCCTCCCCTTCCCCGCCGTCTACTACAGCTACGACAACGCCTCCCACGGCAGCTGGCGCATGAACGACGGCATCAGTCCCTACGTCGGGCAGATCGACCTCGAGAACGGCCTCGCCCGGCCCCCCGACGACGGAGCCAGGCTCCGCCGCAGAAACCTCAACCTCGGCCGCCTCGCAGACAGGATGGCCGCGCGCCTAGACGCCGGCCCCGGCCCGGACCCGGACCTCCAGGCGCGCTCAGACCTCGCCGACCTCGAGCGCGACCTCGAGGAGCTGCGCTCTTCTTCCGCCAAGACGAGACGCCGCGGCTCCGGCTCCGGCTCCGGCTCCGGCTCCGGGTTCGGGTTCGGGTTCGGTTCGTCCAGGGCCCCGCCCGGTGGCAGCTACCGCATCCCCGAGCAGGGCCAGGTCCAGATCGTCGTCAAGAACCAGAACAAGACCGCCGTAAAGCTCTTCCTCGTCCCATACGACCTCACAGGCATGCCACCCGGCACCAAGACATTCATCCGCCAGCGCAGCTACTCCGCCCTCCCCGTCACCGTCGGCGTGCCCCCCTCCTGCAGGGACAGGGAGCAGCCCGACCCCCAGCACCAGCACCAGCACCACCACTACCATCATCCCCCGCAGCAGCCCGAGAACAACCCTACGCTAAGGTACCTCGTTCACCTGCACATCTGCTGCCCCTCCAGGGGCCGCTTCTACCTCTACAAGAGCGTCCGCATCGTCTTCGCAAACCGCGTCCCCGACGGCGAGGAGAAGCTGCGCAACGAGACCACATGGCCCGAGCCGCGCTTCTCCCCCTACAAGCCCGTCAGGCTCATGAAGCCCTCTTCTCCGCTCCCGCCACCACCACCACCACCACCACCACCACACCACAACAACAACAACAACAACAACATCCCGAGGAGGAGGAGGACGACGACGACGACGGTATGCACATCGACTCCAGGGCAGGTGACCCCAGCAAGCCCCCCGGCGCGTTCCACTTCCGCAACTTCGACGCCCTCGACGGCCTGCTTGAGATGCCATCCCCCGTAGCCGCGCCGTTCACCGACCCGCACGCCCCCGGGGGTTGGAACCCAGCCGTGTACGGCAAGGTCATCGGGTTCGGCAACGACGGGCCAGGGGGCGCCAGCTCCGGGGGCACCGCGGAGAGCCTGCTGTCCCGGCGCCTGCGGGGGCTGGGCGTAGAGCCCCAGGTGCTGCCTCCTCCTCGCGGCGGGGAGAGGTAGTTCTCGCCCATGCGGAGCACGTCGTACTTGATAGATCCATATCGGATGCATCAATGCATTGCATGCCTCGTTATGTTCTGTTTCCTTGCGCCTCCACACGTAATGGCGGAGCGAGAGGGGCTCGAGACAGAAGAGCTAAGGGGAGAGCATCCTCGGTCCTCGAAATAGATGGGAGCAATGGGCTTGGACATCGACGGCCCTTAATGGGTTGGGAACAGGCGTGATGGGGCTTCGAGAAAGGGGCATCTCAAGTGGGTAATACTGCATGTACATGGATATCACAGCCCAACATCAGGGGTTGCAGAGCTGATTCTCATCAAAAAAAAGCCAATCCCAAGAAATACCATCTCCTCGTGACGCTGGACTTGCACTTCGAGTGAGTCGACAGGAGACGAGATTGACATCGATGTTTGATGCCGGAAATGGCGATCAGAAACCACCATGATATCAAGCCATTCTCAGGCAAATGATAGACCCAAGGGATCTCTCAGATCTACACCTTGGAAAAAACCATGATCACATAAGTAGCAGCCCATGACCCATGACCCGACATAGAATGGAAGACAACTCCTGGTTTGCCCGAGATGAGGCTCTATGCTCTATACCTATTTCCAAAGCCCAAAGCCCCAACACCCCCCATACATATAAACCCATATTCTTCCAGAGATCCCTCCTCTATGCCCATACCCGTCTAGTTTTTGACCGTTTTGAGCCCCCCCCCCCCTTCTTTTTTGCTTGAAGTAGAAACAACAACACATATCATGGAATCGCTACCGTAATCTCATGCGGGCTGGCTGCTGCTTTGTCGCGTTTCCTCTTGGCTTCCCTCGCCTTCTTCGCCCGCGCACGCGCCTGAGCTGGGGCGTGAGCATGAGCATGAGCGCGCGCCCGCGTCGTCGGCGCCGTCTTGGCACGCGTCGTCGGCGCCGTCTTGGCACCCGCCGTCTTGGTGGTGCGCTCCAGCCTCGCCGCGCTGTCCGCCTTCTGCCGCCGCACGAGCGACTTCTCCATCGCCCGGAGCTCCTTGTGCGAGAACGGCCGGAGCAGCTCGGCCGCGGCCCCGCGCAGGCTCGTGAGTCCCGCAAAACCAGTGGCACCAGCACCGGCACCAGCACCGCCGCCGCGGCCGCCCTCCCACGCGCGCGCCAGGTTCTCGTAGTCGGTCGTCACGAAGGCGTGGTGCAGCCGCGGGTACAGCCGCTCGACCTGCGCCAGCTTGGCCGACACGGCGGGCGACCACGCCGCGAGCTTGCGCAGCTTGAGCCACTGCCGCTGGAGGCTGAGCACGGCGGCGCGGGACGCCTGCAGCACGCGCGTGTTCTGCAGGAGGCGGCGCTCGTGCAGGGCGCTGCGCCGGGCCGGGCGCCACCCGCGCCAGCGCGGCATGAGCATCTTCTCGCACCACTCCATCGCGGGCTCCCACTGGCCCGTCTCCGCGAGGTACTGCACCACCACGTTCCAGTTGCTGCGCGTGAGCCGGAACCCGGCCCCCGTGACGCGCCGCACGCACTCGAGCAGGCCCTCGCCGTTGTTCTGCTCGCGGAACGCCCGCGCCACGACGAGCAGCGGCCGCGCCAGGTCGTACTGGTGCGCGGGGAGGACCGGCGCGCCGGGCTGCCGCCTGCTGCGCGCGAGGACGCCGTCGAGCGTGCGGGACCACATCGCGTGGATCTGGCGGTACTTGCGGTCCTTGAGGTATCCGAGCATCAGGGCCGAGACTATCTCGGGCGGGAGGAGCGGCTCGCCTTTGCCGTGCTGGCCCATGACGCCGGCGTAGAGGTTGACCAGCTCCTCGGCGGACGAGAAGTCCCTCAGCTCCACCAGGAGCCGGATGGCGCGGCCGATGTCCTTGGTCTGCTTCCGCAGGGATGTCAGGTCCTCCGCCACCGGGGCCATGGAGATGTTGTCCCCTTCTTGGCGCCGATGCCGCCGATCGCGCATGGTCCTCAGCATTTTGATCATCTCCTTGCCCAGGCCCCTAGTCCGGTGCGCAGTTGGCGCCTTGTGGAAGGCGGCATCCATCAGGGCCGCGTGTGCGTTGAAATCCGTCGACTCGTACGCCCGGGCGAGCTGCGCGGCGATCATCTCGACGAGCGAGAAGTCGCCCGTCCGCGCCGCGCCGGCCATGACGATGGCAAAGTGCTCCGGTCCCACGGGGAAGACCTTGTCCTGCATGGCGCTCCGCAGGAGGCGGTACGCGGGGTGCACCTGGTTGACCCTGACGAGGGCCCTGAGCAGGAACTCGTGGGTCTGGTGGTCCCACGCGACGTTGAAGCTCTTCATGAGCTGGAGCAGCTCGTAGCACTTCTTGAGCCTGCCCTGCTTGCCGTTGAAGTTGATGAGCTGGTTCCAGATGCCCGTGCTGGTCACGCCCCGCGCCGCGAGCTCGGTGAGGATTCGTTCGGCGTCGAGCAGCCGGTCGTTCTGGCAGCACACCGTGACGAGGGACATGGCGATCTCCTTGGATAAGGCGACTTTGTCGCGCTGCGCCCGATGGAAGAACGCAAGGGTGGCTTCCAGGTCCCCCTTCTTCGCGGCCATCGTCATCACGTGGGCGTAGGTGTAGGAATCAGGCCGGTACATCTTGCAGATCTCCTCGAAGCAGAGCACCGCTCGCTGGTAGTCGTCCCTCCGCGCGTAGCACTTGAGCAGGATGTTCCACATGTCGAGATCCGGCCGGACGCCGTACTTGTCCTTCATGAGGCGGAGCTCCCTCTCCGCGCCCGCGGCATCGCCCACCTGGGCGTAGACGTTCATAGTGCTCCTGAAAGCCCTGGGTCGCGTGAGGAGCTTGGGATAGCTGGCGACGTATCGCTTCCACAGGCCCCGGACGGCCGGCACGTCCCCCGCCGCGGCGTAGAGCTTGAGGAACTTCTCGTAGCCCCACCGATCCAAGCCGCCCCAGGTTCGATGCCAGTCCTTGTAAACCTGCTCAAGGCCGGCCACGTTGTTCGGATAGAACAAGTCAAACATGCCTCGGAGGAGCGGTATAGATGGCCTGGCGCCCGGCATGTTTCCATACTTCTTGTAGATGTCGGCGAGCCAAGTGGCGCTGGACTTCAGGACTGGTTGCTGCCACCGGCTCACGGCCTCGAGCAGATAGTCGTGGTACAGAGATTGGTCGCCGCACATTTCAAGGATCGCGGCCGCCCGGTCGGCCTGGGAAGACTGCGTGATGGCCATCTGGGCAAGCTTACGACGAAGCGCCGCGAGGCCGAGTCTTGACTTCTCGTCACGGTTGATGGCTCGCAGGGATTGGGCGGCGTCTGCAAGCAGGTAATGCTCGAATGAGAAGTACGACAGCTCCAGGCCAGGCAGTTTCTCGAGAGGATCGAGGGGTACCCCATCACCAGCTTGGCCGTCTCTTTCCTGGCTGCCGTGCAAAGTATAATAATGCAACCAAGCACGGATCAGAACAGGCCATTTGCGATGAGCAACGGCGTGCAGAAGGATAGGCCCAAGGCCACCCGCGAGTCCCCTGGACTCCAGTCCAGCGTTGGATGTCTCTATCGCGCGTTTGAGATCGCCCGAGCGCACGAGGACGGAGACGCCAGCGGCAAGAAGGTCGTTATCCCAGTCCTCCGAGGAGACCTGGCGAAACAGGGAGATGGCGCGGCCAATGTCGACAATGCCATGCGACTTGGAGAGGTAGAGAACCATATCGCGACGAAAATCATGCTGCTGCCATCCCTCCAGCCTGCAGTAGGCATCCCACGCAGCGTTGTAATTCTTCTGGTGCTGCCGGGTGAGTAGATCTGTGAGCCTCAAGGCCGCTGGAACCTTTTCTCCGAGCACATCCGCCGCGGCACGGCTTTCGTCGACCTGTGTCTCTTCCGAGTCGGCCTCTGGGGTGAATTGCTGGAGAGCGATTCGCGGCGCGACGACGCCGCTCAAGCTTTTCGAGGCTGGCGTTTTCGAGTGCTGCTTCACCTGGCGGCCCGAGAAAAGACTCTGCTGTCGTCTGAGACTCCTGGCATGGCTGGACTCCAAGGCGTCATGGAAGCCAGCGTGGTTTTGCGATCTCGTCTCCTCGGCGACGGAGGAAGAAGTCATGTGCCTCCTTCTCGAGGCAACAGCGGTGGCGGGATTCCCGTCCTGAGACCGCAGGAAGACTGGATATAGCCGCTGGAGGAGCTTCCGCGTAGCACTTGGGTAGAGGAAATCGAGCAAAAAGGCAGAAGCACTCAGGCCTGTAGACGTCGTCGTCGTCGTTGTCGTCGATGGCGATGGCGATGGCGATGATGATGATGATGATGATAACGATGATAATGATGATGATAACGAACATGAAGGCGAAGACGACGGTGGCGAAAACGAAGAAGCGGGTTCGCTAGGCTCGGGTCCGGAGCGAAGATCAGCAAAGGAGTCGATGTCAGAGGCTCGGCCGGAAGGGAGATGCCAGAGGCCGGCTATCTCAAGGGCCAGGGCGCCATGCTGCCAGAAGCCCGTGTGGAGGCGGCGCGATCGCTTCGCCGCGGTCGCTGTCGCGGACGCCGTCGTCGTCGCCGTCGCCGCCGCCGCCGCCGCCGCGGGCTTCGGGAGGACACGCTGGAGAGTGCAGGTGCATGATTTCAGGCTGTTGCCTGTTCTTTCGAGCATTTGACCGTTCGCTCCCCGTCGGCGGCTCGGGAAGAATTGGAAAAGCACACCCCCCCCCTTCCCCAACTTGAAGCTGCGCGCGCAAGTCGAGCTATCGATGATTTTCCCGCAGATCTATTGGCATGCCCTACGACCCGGGCAGTCGGATGCGAGGTGATGGCGACAAGGACCCTTGCAGACCGGGTCTCGCGGCGTCGGGCTCGGAGGTGGTGGCGGGTGGTGGTGGTGGTGGTGGTGGTGGTGGTTGGCGATGGTGGCACCGCGGTGCCGCTCTCGTGGATGATGATGGCGAGGTGGAGCGGGTCAATGAGGAGGAAGACATAGCAGCTTGGTCAGACAAGCGCGCGAGAGGCCTTCCTCGGGGTCGCTGGTTTGGCGAGCGATGCGGGTTTTGGGACGTCGGGCAGGGAGCGGCAAGTGGTTGTGTTGAAATGGGAGCGGGAGTCTTCCATCAATATCTTTCGATTTTGCCCTCGAAGTCGAAAAAGATGGGTTTCCGAATGGAGCCTCGTGGTTGGTCGAGCGGGTCGCGGGCGATGATGCTTAGATAAGCCAGACACAGTGCGGAGGGATGTCGAGTGGTGATGGGCCGATGGGTGCGTGATGATGTAGAGGAACCAGAAGACTGGGAGTGAACATGGGCTGCGAGAAGTCGCGAAACTTTATCTTTCAGAGCACGTGCCCAGGATGCGAGAAAGGAGGCGGGCAAAACACAGTGTGCGCTTGAGATCACTTAACTTAGTCATAAGATGATGTTTATCGATAAGATGTAGCTCGGAGTGGAAGCTCGCGATAAGGCCCTCATCGGAAGTTGTGATAGAGAGATACTTGGTATACCGCGGCCCGATGTATGTACCGCGAGGTATCGTACTACGTCGATGTTCGTGATCGCCGACAACCTTCAACTTGTTACGGGAGACACGACTCGGATGGCTTCAAGGTCCAAGGCGATTGATTGTCCGAGCTGCACTTCACGGGTGGGATATAGATCAATGCATTGATCAATGTCAAGAGATGGAGAGGATAGATGTTCCGAAAGCAATCGCAATTATGATTTACAGCTACGCTACCT